>PVKC010018511.1:0-19617 GCA_004027635.1 Crocidura indochinensis
CTCCACCGCCCGGCCCCTCCCTCCACCATATTCTAAACCTAATGACCTGAGACTGTTTCAGAAATTATTTAATACTCCAAATAGGCAAATTTAAAGAGTACTATGTCAAGGACTGTGGAGCACAGTTGGCAAGAGTCAGCAAAAGAAACAAAAGCTTCCTCTGTGCCTACTATCTCCTGCACAGTATTCCTGCCAGCCTGCTTGCCATTATCCTCCAGTCATTTAAGACCTGAAAGAAAACATTCCAATAGGAGATCAGGTTCAATCATTTCAATGGAATGCGATGTAAGACTGCAGAAGCAAGACAAACACATTTGCCATGGATCAGATTAATAATAGATAACACATGATTGGTGCCCCAGTTATTTTCCCTCTCTGCTGAGGATAGAATAAATAAAAATTAGTTGAAACTTTAATTGGAAACTCAGACAGAATATAGGAAAAATGGCAGTAAGAATGACATTAAGGATACTAAAGTGAAATCTGCTGTCTGGAGAGACTCTAATCTCAGTGCAAAGAAACTTACTGAATGAAAAATGTAGTTCAGGCTGCAGTTAGGTAATGGAGTGCCCTGAGAAGGTCCATTTGGGAAGTATATTATTATTTTTTTTTTTAATCATAGTGGTTAACATATCGTTCACAATAATGTTCCAGGTACCAGATATGATCAAGATTCTGCAGACTCAAAAGAAACTTTTACCTCTCCTTGAGAATTTTACATGATGGAGGATGTGTTCCTGAGGAGTTATTCCAAGTAATAACTCTTTGTGGTCCTTCCATACAGCAAGGCAAACTTCTGTTTACCAAGCATCAGTTCTTATGCTGTGAATCACTCTCCTACCTTCCTCTGATTAGAAGACTAACCCCAATTCTATTCCTTAATATACATATTATAAGTACATATGTGTGTATATAAGCATGTATATACATATATAATCTTATTTTATCTTCTTTAAACTTCTCATAAATATGACATTCTTATATAGATAATATATAGATATAAAAGAACACGGTCTTTCTTTCCTATTGGACTGACAAAAATCACTCTACTGACCAAGAGTATAGGAAGACATTTTTATCCCTAGTGAGGACTAGGTTGCATAATTCCCAAGACAAAAATTCTCAAATGTATTGAAAAATTACTATGTGTATTAGTCACTGTTATTAACAGTTATTCATGCACAGTCTACTTTTATATGAAAAAGTCTGATTATTCTTATTGGCACAAAACATAACTTGCTTGATTCATCCCTCAATTATCACTAATGAGAACATTTAGGCAAGAGAGGTCATTGTCAGAGAGCCAGCAGCGGAGAAGTCGAGGACACAGAGCCCCGAGCATCTCAGTTCCATGTACTTTTCTACAAAGTATTTTTGTTAATGAAAATGAATTTAGAATGCAGCCAAATTTTATATGAATTTTGTTTATTCCATGAGTAGTGAATATGAGAGTCTCTGAAAAAAGTTGAATTAATGTCAGTTTAGAAGACAGGCAGAGTATGAAAGGGAATTGTATTTAGATTAGCTCATTTCTAGTCACAAAAAAATTAAAAAGCTAAACTCAGGATCCAACATGTTCCTGTTCTTAGCCCAACCCAAAATTAGAGGCTTATGCAGCAACTCCCCAAACAAATCTGTTTCACATATTTTTTCTTTCCAAACTCAGGGTTTCTTTGATATCCATCCTTGAGCTTATTAATTATCTTAAAAGAAATTCTATTTTATCTTTTACAACACCAGACTTTATCTAATTATATCACCCTTTGTTTCACAATTCTTTAAATGAATACTATTCGATTTTAAAATTTACTCAGAATTTTTCATTTCTTTTTTTAATTGATATCTTTATTTAAACACCTTGATTATGAGCATGATTGTGGTTGGGTTTCAGTCATAAAAAGAACACCCCGCTTCACCAGTGCAGCATTCCCATTCCCAATGTTCCAAATCTCCCTCCTCCCCACCCCACCCCCGCCTGTACTCTAGACAGGTTCTCTACTTCTTCCCTCATTCATTCCCGTTGTTATGATAGTTCTCAATGTACTTATTTCTCTAACTGCACTCATCACTCATTGTGGTGAGCTTCATGTAGTGAGCTGGAATTTCCACCCTCCTCTCTTTTCTCTCTGAGAATTAGTGCAAGAATGTCTTTCATTTTTCTTAAAAATCCATAGATGAGTGAGACTATTCTGCGTCTATCTCTCTCCCTCTAAGTTATTTAACTCAGCATAATAGATTCCATGTATATCCATGTTTAGGAAAATTTCATGACTTCATCTGTCCTGAAAGCTGCATACAATTCCATTGTATATAAGTACCACAGTTTCTTTAGCCATTCACCTGTTGAAGGACCTTTTGGTTGATTCCAGAGTCTGGTTATTGTAAATAGTGCTGCAATAAATGTAGGTGTAAGGAAGGGATTTTTGTATTGTATTTTTGTGTTCCTAGGGTATATCCCTAGGAGTGGTATAAATGGATCATATGGGAGCTCAGTTTCCAGGTTTTGGGGGGAATCTTCATATTGCCTTCCATAAAGGTTGGACTAGACGGCATTCCTACCAGCAGTGGATAAGAGTTCCTTTCTCTCCATATCCCCGCCAACACTACTTGTTCTCGTTCTTTGTGATGTGTGCCAATCTCTGTGGTATGAGATGGTATCTCAAAGTTGTTTTGATTTGCATCTCCCTGTTGATTAGTGATGTGGAGCATTTTTTCATGTGTCTTTTGGCCATTTGTATTTCTTATTTGTCAAATTGTCTGTCCATTTCTTTTTCCCATTTTTTAATGGGATTTGATGTTTCTTTTTCTTGTAAAGTTCTGTCAGTGCCTTGTATATTTTGGATGTTAGGCCCTTATCTGATGGGTATTGGATGAATAGTTTCTCCCTCTTAGTGGGTGGTTTTCGTATCCTGGGCAACTGTTTCCTTTGAGGTGCAGAAGCTTCTCAGTTTAATATAGTTCCAAGTTTTAATCTCTAATTTCACTTCTTTGGAGAGTGCAGTTTCCTCCTTGAAGATGATTTTAGTCTCAATGTTATGTAGTGTTTTACCTTCGTGTTGCTCTATATACCTTATGATATCAGGTCTGATATCAAAGTTTTAAATCCATTTGGATTTTACCTTCATACATGATGTTAGCTGGGGATCTAATTTCACGTTTTTGCAAGTGGCTAGCCAGGTGTACCAACACCACTTGTTGAAGAGGCTTTCCTTGCTCCATTTAGGATTTCTTGCTCCTTTATCAAAAAAGTAGGAGATTTTATGTCTGGGGAACATTCTCTGAGTACTCAAACCTATCCACTGATCTGAGGGTCTGTCTTTATTTCAATACCATGCTTTTTTGATAACAATTGCTTTGTAATACAGTATAAAATTGGGGAAAGTAATGCCTCCCATATTCCTTTTTCCAAGGATTGCTTTAGCTATTCAAGGGTGTTTGTTGTTCCAAATGAATTTCATAAGTGTTTGATCCACTTATTTGAAGAATGTCCCCCAGTGTTCCATATAATCCCCCAAGCCAGGAGCGATTTTTGAACACATAGCCAGGAGTAACCCCTGAATGTCACCCCGTGTGGCCCCAACACAAAAACAAATAAGCAAAAAAGAATGAAAAAGAGAGACTACTGTTGCTCTACTTTCATAGTTATAAAATGCATATCTGTATAAGTGCAGTTTTTTTCTCTTTTTGAGGGTGGGGCATACTCAGTTTTGCTCAGGACTTACTCCTTGCTCTGCATTCAGTAGTCATTTATGGCATGATTGGAGGACTATATTGCATGCCAGGGAACAAATGCAGATCAGCCTTGGGCAAAACAAGTGCCCTACCCACCATTCTGACCCCTTGTACATCATCACTTTTATTCATGTGTGATTAAGGAAAAGGAGTGAGAGAGAGAGAAAAGAGGAGAGAGAGAGGAATAGAGATAAAAAGAAATTAAGGAGGGGCTGGAGAAAAAACTTGGAGGTAGGGTGTTTGCCTTTCATTCAGAAGGTCATTGGTTCAAATCCTGGCATCCCAGATGGTCCCCTGAGCATGCCAGTAGTGATTTCTGAGCATGGGGCCAGGAGTAACCCTTGAGAGCTGCCAGGTGTGATCCCCAAAAAATAAAAAAAAAAGAATTTAAGAAATTGATTCACATGATTATAGAAACTTGACATGTTCAAAATGTGCATGATAGACTGAGCTGTATGTCAAATGATAACTTTCTAAAAGCCAATCTGCCCTCAATACCTTTTACCTGAGAAGATCAGTCATGTTCCAGTAAAAGGCCTTGAATTAAATGAAGTTACTGCATGGAGGTAAATTGCTTAATTCTAAGTTGAATAAATTGTTAATATTTTAAATACCTTCATATATAATAATATTTAATCAAATTTCTGTGTACAATAACAGAATCACATTGTCGCATTAACATTACTTTGATGCCGGGCAGTAGGATAAGCACATTGGAAATAGTTATCTTATGAAACTTACATACAATTGTCACACTTAAAAATAGTATTTAAGGGGCCCGGGAGATAGCATGGAGGTAAGGCGCTTGCCTTTCATGCAAAAGGTCATCGGTTCGAATCCCGGTGCCCCATATGGTCCCCCGTGCCTGCCAGGAGCAATTTCTGAGCATGGAGCCAGGAGTAACCCCTGAGCACTGCTGGGTGTGACCCAAAAACCAAAAAAAAAAAGTACTTAAAAACAATTGATAGAATTCGTGCTCTCACCAAATGATGAGTATGAGTGTGAGGATGATGGTAATAGTTACAATGATGCAGGAGGAAGAACAGAAGAAGTAGGAAGAGAGGAAGGAAGGAAGAGGAAGTAGAGCAGGATTAAGAAAACTTTGTATCATTTAGGTATCATTTGAAATGTAGAAATGTTATGAAAATTATTAATTGTAAAGAGAGTTAGGTTATAAAGTGACATAAATGATCAAGTTAAAAGAATCTAAGATTAAAGCATTCTTTATCCTGCTAAATTGGAGGAGTATACACCATAATGTGACAATTTTCTATAATAAAGCTATGCAGGATTGCTCAAAATCACACTGTGAGGTCCTTGATAGAAATGGTGCACCGGCTATAATTCCAAAGATATGCAGGAGATTTTATTACTTGCTATTTGTTTACCTGCAAGGGAAATGTCTGAAATCCTGAAGTATATATTACACAGTTTGGCTTCTCTTAGAGGAAAATCTTGAATTGCCCCAAACCTTCTAATTTTTATCATACAATAAACCTTAGCATCAGCATTAGAAAAACACATAAACTTTCATTTATTTTAACCTTATTATTATTATTATTATTATTGTGCTGACAGTTTTTTTTTCATTTACTTACCCATGTTTTAAAGTTCTAAGTGAATTTACCCTATTTGTCTTGGATAAAATGACAGACAAGAAATGACAGCCATGGAATCTTCCTCTGGCTATGGAACAAGAAGAGCTCTTAAAGTAATAGTGGTCATACACAGGTAACTTTATTGGGTGACTTGGTGACATCATAGAAGCCCTACTCCACTGTTCTCAGATGAGCACATCTTGGGCCAATACCTACTTTTGAGGCCTACATTACAGTACAAAGATGAAGACCCATCTAGAAAATAAATAAATAAATAAATAAATAAATAAATAAATAAATAAATAAATAAAATAAACAGTTTTTACCTGACCTTTCAAAGACACACTCTATTTTTCCAAAATACCTTAACAGGGGATGTGTGCTAGTCATAGATCTCTGAAAGGATAAATGGAAGACAAAGTCACATTGTTTCCTTGGAAACTCTGGTTAAAAACAGGGAGTTGGCTATTTCTCAACATGAACCCCTTTGCACAAGATAAATACAAAAAAATTATAATGTGTCCATATTATCTTCATAAAGTTAGCAACCGAATTAGCAGAATAAATTAAAAGATTTAAAAAACTGAAAAAGAAACCAATAACAGGAAGTCACTTAACTTCTTTTGTTGCCAAGGAGTTATTTAACTCAAAATATTTTTTTTAATTTCCTGTACTTAAGTAACACTCATCTTCGTGGTCTTCTTTTGTAGGTTCAAAAAAAGTTCATGTTTCAGGTTTTCTCAAAGATAATTTCCAGTGTCTTGGATACCTTCACTGTCTGCCTGTCTCTCCCCTTGCCTATTCTAAATCTTTATTTAAATCCAATTTCCTGGGTTGGAAAGGAGTGTGTGTTTGCTTTGCCAGGATTCAATAGAGACACTACAAAGGGTCACCTGAGAACCACCAGCACTGATCCCTGAGCATAGTCAGGAGTGAGTTCTGAGAAGGGCTGGTTGTGGCCCATATTCTAGCCCTGATAAAAACAAGCAAGCAAGCAAACACATAAACAAACAAAATAACCAAATTACTCATAAAATAAAATCACTTTTCATTGATCGCCCTATTTAAAATTGGAAGCTTATACCCCAGAATTTTCTAAATATTATTTATTGCAACTACCTTTTTTTAAAGTCACAACACCAGAACAAAGTCTTTTTATGTGCAAATAGAGGAATTAATTATAGGGTTTTATCTTCATAATTAGCACCTAATATTTTTTTTATTTTATATAATGTCTTTATTTCAACATCTTGATTACAAATCTGATTGTGATTAGGTTTCAGTCATGTAAAGAACACTCCCACCACCAATGTTCCAAATCTCCCTCCATCCCATACCACCCCCATTTGTACCCTAGACAGGCTTTCCAGTTCCCTCATTCATTCATATGGTATGGTAGTTCTCAGTGTAGTTATTTCTATAACTGCACTCACCACTCTTTGAGGTGAGCTTCATGAAGTGAGCTGGAAGTTCCAGCCCTCCTCTCATTGTCTCAGGATTGTTGCAAAAATGACTTTTACTGTTCTTAAAACCCATAGATTAGTGATACTGTTCTTGTCTATCTCTCTCCCTCTGACTTACTTCACTCAGCATGATAGATTCCATGTACATCCATGTATAGTAAAATGCCATGACTTCATCTCTCCTGATGGCTGCATAATATTCCATTGTGTATATGTACCACAGTTTCTTTAGCTATTCATTTGTTGAAGGGCATCTTGGTTGTTTCCAGAGCCTGGCTATTGTGAATAGTGCTGCAATAAATATAGGTGTACGGAAGGGATTTTTGTATTGTATTCTTGTGAGAACAAGAGCTAGAATTTATTTAGATTCCTGCTGTTTCCCTGGTATCTAAATACTGTCTGGCAACAATGCGATAGAGAGCAATAATTGTTGGATGAATGAGTAACAGGGCAAATGCAATTTGATTTAAGTTTTATTATGCTTTATTGAATATTTATTTGAGACTGACAAATTAAAAATATTCTTTAAAAAGTCTGGTATTCATTTTTGAAAACTTTTTTTTCTCTTGAACACAGGGCTTCCCACATGTAAGGCAAATGTTTATCTGCTGAATCACATTCCTAGCCCTTGTAAAACAACTTTTCTCAGGGGAAGGGAGACAATTATAAAAGTTGTTCAGGAAGCCTGAGGACCATGCCATGGTGTGGTGTGGGAGACTGAAACCCAGCACCATATCAATGCTTTGGAGGGCACAGGGTGTCAGAGACCAAACCTGAGTTGGATACATGCTCTCATCACTGTCTCAGGGACTCTGAAATCATTCTTTAATGTATCTTTTGAAAATAAACTGAAGAATAGCCTTATGTTAGAAAAGGCATACATGTTTTTCTCTTTTGTTGCTGTTGTTATTGTTGTTGTTGTTGTTGTTGGGGGGGGGTCACACCCAGTGATGCTCAGGGATTACTCCTGGCTATGCACTCAGAAATTGCTCCTGGCTTGGGGGACCATATGGGATGCCAGGGATCAAACCACAGTCCATCCTAGGTTAGCACGTGCAAGGCAAATTCCCTACCGCCTGCCCCGGCCCCAGAAAAGTATACATTTTTAAGAACATTGTTTTGTAAAAAAAAGTATTTCAGTCTAGATTTTGGTTTTAAAAATGTTTTTGCTTTGTTTACAGATGTTTAACTTCTGAGAATTTTTTTGTTTACTTTGTCAAATTTTAGCTTTTAGGGCCAGGGATGGTGGTGCTCAGGACTTATTTCTCACTTTGCTTTCAGGGATCACTTCTGGTGGGCTCAGAGAGCTATCTGGGATGAATGCTGGGGAAGGAACCTGGACCAGTCCCATACAATGAAACCGCACTACTAGTTATACTAACACTAGACTCCTGACCACATTGTGAACATAATCGTTTCCTTTTTAACAACAGCTTATAAATGTCTTAATACTTATCCACTTAGTCATGTTTAATCAACTGGAATGATCCAATATATCATCTAAACAAAGTTTTGTATGAGGATTATGAAAATTTCTTTATTTTTGAAAGAGAGGAAATGGAGAAGCTTGGAAGTTGCAGAATAACAGGAAACAATTCTATCTTGCTCCTAGTCTCAGTAGAAACCAGCAGCACAGAAAGGGCTGAGATTCCCAATGTCTGCTCTTTGATCTTGCATCCACATGAATCACTTCTGATAAAGGAACAGTTATCAATGTTTTTTCCAATATTCTCTGAGATATGAAAATACAAAGGATTACTTTTATCAACTAACAGAAATCCTAGGTTTCTGTTATTGCCTTAAACCTGAAAGAAATGGGGCAAGCACATTAAATACCTCATCAGAATTTCATCCTGATATATCTTAAGCCATCTAGAATTATTTAGTTTTTGAAACAAGGTAGTTTTCTGATTTGTAAAGGTCATTTTTCTTAAGATTATTGAACTCACCTTTCTACATCCTATATGTAACTTCTAGTGGTGAGCATAGATTCTTCTCCTGATTCTTTAATAAACATGATATTTAGATCATTTTTATTTTATTTTTTATTATTTTTATTATTTATTTATATATTTATTTATTTGTTTGTTTGTTTTTTGAGTTACACCCAGCAGCGCTCAGGGGTTACTACTGGCTCTACACTCAGGAATCGCTCCTGACAGGCTCAGGGGACCATATGAGATGCGGGGATTCGAACCACTGTCGTTGTGTGTGCAAGGCAAATGCCCTAACTCCATGCTATCTCTCCGGCCCCATAGATCATTTTACATCTATGCACAATCAGGAACTATCAAATTGGGGACACCAAAGTTACTATACCTAATTTATTTTTATAAATAAACTTTTATAAAAGTTACAGAAAACTAGCAACTATTATTTTAAACTGATAATGTACTCATTATTTGGTTAAAACTTCTTTCCTAACAATATTACTGATTTTGTAAAATAAGAATAAAGCAACGGTGATTTAATAGCATTTTAAGAATTTAGTCTTTGCATGTATGTGTGCATACATATACATATACACATATTTATAATGAAAATGGAAAGTATATAGGCTTTGTAAATAATGTATAACTCACAATCATTATATTTTTATATATAAATTGTTATATATTTTCTATATATTTATAAATTTATATATAAAATTGTTGCGGTATAGTAGTACATTTAACTTTATACCTCATTATAGTTATACCTTTACCATGGCCTCTTCTTGGGTAGAATGTGGCTGTTTCTTATTTTATTTGTTCTTGGCCATTCAACTTACTCTGGTCAAGGTGACAATTTGCCAGGCAAGTTTAAGCCTAGGCATGAAAAGCAAGCCCTGCATTTCAACTTTTGTCATTGTACGAATACCACGAGAGTTTCCTTTAACGTTGTTCTTGCCCTTAACAACAAGAGTTGAATGGAACCCAGAGTGAATGTACATAGACCAGTGTTTCCGTTATAGTAAGAAGAAAGGTCCTAAACTAAGACCATGCTAAGCCTTCTGAATGTTTTCTTACCCACGATAGTGTGAGCAATAAGAAGTGATCAATTTCAAGTCAGGAGTGATTTCTGATTGCGTAGCCAGGAGTAATCCCTGAGCGTCAAATGGGTGTGCCCCCCCAAAAAATACAAAAACAAAAAGAAAAAGAAAAAAGGAAAAAAGATGATTGATTTTTGAAGTTGCTGTAATTGGATGGTGGCTACGAGACAGTAGCAGGTGAAACAATATACTTTATTTCAAATGTGTGTACATGTAAATCTTTTTTTGTTTGTTTTTGTTTTTGTTTTTTGTTTTGGTTTTTGGGCCACACCCGGTGACGCTCAGGGGTTACTCCTGGCTATTTGCTCAGAAGTTGCTCCTGGCAGGCACGGGGGACCATATGGGGAACCGGGGGATCGAACCGCGGTTCATCCTAGATTATCACAGGCAAGGCAGGCACCTTACCTGCAGTGCCACCGGCCGGCCCCGTACATGTAAATCTTACCAGTTACTACATTGAGTCATAGCACCTACCCTCTGGCTGAATTACTTTGCATGTTTGTCCAAATACTGCTGATGACTCTCTGTGAAAATTGCTCAGAGTACTGTACAGAGACCGAGCAAGCATGGCAAGAGGTAAGGATTGGTGCCAGTTTCTGCCATCTGTGTTTTGGTCATATTCAACAGCTGCACGCTTTGGACAAATGACATGATATCCTGATCATTAGCCTAAATAGTATCACACATGCAAAACCTCACAGCTGCTATTTGTTGTGCTTCTTGCTGCTCTTGGCTCTGTTGCAATGTTTGGGGGTGGCATTGATTTCTACAAATAAATATGGTTTTCCAAGATTGATAGATACAAATTTAATCAATGGAGCCACTAAGAAAAATGAATGTATGTTTGAAAAACAAGCTAGGATGATTTTCGAATAGTGTAATAATTTCATCTCTGAGTTATAACTTGTGAATGTATGAATTATACAGTCATGATAGAATGTTATGTACTTTTTTCTTCTAAACAAAATTAAAATTTCATATATACTGTTAATACATTTGAAAGGTAATACTTATTTTTATTTATGTATGATAGTCATACAGTATTAAATAATTTTCATATTTAATCATATGTTTATTCAAATTTTAATGCACATGGCTAATACATGCTAGGATAGATATGATTCATTTCAAATATTTCTGAATTGTGTGTAAACCTAAGTGGGACAGATTCTTTGATCTCTTTCTCCTTTGAGTAATTATTTGTATAAAGGAATACAATTGTCTTGCATATTGACTTTGTAACTGGCCACTTTGCTGTATTTACTTATTGTTTATATTTTTATATCTTTTTAAATTAATATCTTTATTTAAACACCTTGATTACAAATATGTTTGTAGTTGGGTTTCAGTCATGTAAAGAACACACCCACTCCCCCAGCAGTGCAACATTCCCACCACCAATTTATTGTTTCTATTTTACTGTGGACTCTTTAGGGTCTTCAATGTATATCATCATGTCATCTGCAAATAGAGATAGTTTGATTTCTTCTTTCTCTATTTACATTCCTTTTATTTCCTTCTCTTGTCCGAGTCCTATTGCTTGGACTTCTAAAACTATATTCAATAAGAGTGGAAAGAATGGAAGCCTTGCCTTGTGCCTGAGCTTAGTGGACATGCTTTCAGTTTTTCACCATTAAAAATAATTTAGGCTATGAGCTTCTAGATAGTTATTATCTTGAGGAAGATTCATTCACACCTATTTTGCTGAGTGTTTTCATCATGAATGAAATGGGTGTTGGATTTTGTCAAATGCTTTCTCCACATCAGTTGATATGATTACGTGGTTTTTATCATTTATTTTACTGATCTGGTGTATGATGTTGAAAATTTGTATATATATCAAACCATCCTTGCATTCCTGAGAAGAACCCCACTTGGTCATGATGTATTATTTTTTATGTGTTGTTGGATTGCATTTGCTAAGATTTTGTTAAGGATTTTTACATACATGTTCATAAGTGAGATTGGTCTGTAGATTTATTTCTTAGTGGTATCTTTGTCAGCTTTGGGAATGATATTAATGTCATAAAAGGTATTACAGAAGATTTTTGTCTTTTTGATATTTTGGAAGAGTATAAAGATCTAGATAGGGATCCTACTTTTTCATAGAAGCTTGGGACATGAATTATTTTGTTTTACCTCATATTTTTGAATTTTTATATAAAATATTCACTGCTCTGGCCCCTATTTCAAAACTTTAGATCTGAAATTATTGAAGGAAAGGAGTTGAGAGAAGGAAGAGTTAAAATTCTCTATTTCTATTTTCTTTTTGAACTTTGTTACTATAAGCTAAATACATCATAAAGACATATGAAATCTATCACCAAAGCATTCAAAGTATCTGAAAAAAGAAACTGATCAATTTAAAATAATTCTCAAATACTTCAAGAACAATTCCCATAGTAAAATGTAAAACACTTTGGATCCTATGAGCCACGCAAAAAAAAAATTACAGCTACGTGCAAATCATTTTACCAAAACAGTCCTCTCCCAAAGGCTAGTTTTATTCTTACTTGATAGTTTTATTCTTACTTCCAAAACAACCTGAAAGAAACCAAAAAATGAAAATAACTCAAACCATGTTCATCACCACTCCTACGGATAAAAAGTAGACTGAAGTCAGATGTCAATGTCCTTGAATTTAGATGCCACTGTGGAACTCTCAGAAACCAAAGAAAACAAAAGTTCTCTTTTATTCACCAATTCCCCACTCCATTTTTTGAAACCAATGAAGCACAATGCCCAGGAACTCGGAAAAAATGGCGTCTTACCTCTCAGCATCTCTGGTGGGGACGAAAATTCCTTCACAAGAGGAAAACGTGTACAAGAACGGATGAATATGAAATAATGATGCCACACACAGTGTATGTGGGGTCAACACACTTCTGGCAGGAGTGCGACAAATTTAATCTTTAGGCAAGGGAATATATAAAGGTTAAAGAGACAGTCATATCATGAAAGGAATGCCCACATTTGTTTCTTTCAAAGTACAGGAACTATCAATGTACATTGTTTGATTTTAAAACAAAAACACATAGTTTTAGATGGTTTGTAACCTTGGAATAGAATAAGTTTCAGTTAGGAGCCAGACAATAAAGGAAGGTTAATTTCTTGCAGATCAAAGTAGTTCCTGGCCCTAAGTGTCATTAGTGATGTAAATTAAGGGATTAATAACAAATATCCTTAACCTGAGGGAATAGTTTTCTAGCTAGGGACTAAGACCCACTTCCTATGGTCTGGTTATGGAAAGAGATAAAACTTAAATGAAAGGGATACAGAATTATACTTAGTAAATAGCCTAATTCTACACTGACTTGTTTGTTAACGGGTATTCAAAGTAACAGGGAAAGTCCCTGAAGCAAAGTCATCCTGCTGTGGTGCTCAAAGACAAGGAGAGAAGACATTGTCTTGAAGATGCTATGTTTTGACTTGGTCTTTAGAAGTAAATAGGCTGACAGAAAAAGACCAAGCCTTGTCTTATTTGGTGCGGAAATTTCTCTGGGAAAAGGAATTTGATAGAGACCTTATTTTGGCCTGTAATTTTTACAAAGGTGAGATAACCAAAACTGTAATGGCAAGCATCTCTTCAGAAATTATTCAACCATCTATGCAGGGGAAAAAGATGTCCACAGCGGGCCTTTTGAGGAACCTCTTGAGATGGTACAAAGAGGAATTCCCTTCTTCCTCCTAGAGAGAGGAAGCAGCATTATTTCCAATAGGTAGATAAAGATAGATGCGTTAGCTCCTAATTTTGTTGACTGAATAAGCATAAAAACTTCCAGTCTTTTAGTCTCACATAAACAGGCTTTCTGTTTATTTATTTTCACAATAGCTTGGTGTGTTTGAACAAGATGGTGTTAGCTGAGTATCTTGATGGAAAGAAAAATGGCTGCTTGAGAAGATGCCATGTTTCTCAACTTCCACATGATGTTCAGGAAGTGTTTGGAATAGACGGTAGCTCCTTTACATATATGGTACTTTCAAATATCTTTACCCTCTGCTTCAACAGACTTCTCTATATTTCATCAATCTTTTGTCTATCTTCCTCCAACAATGTCATTCTTTGTGCAAAGCAACACTCACAGCAATATCTTACTAGCCAAAATTATTTTTAGATTAAAAGAATCTTCAGTCTGAAAGTGTGCATGTCTATAATGACCATCAGAGATATCTTATCATTCTCGGAAATGACCCTCTTACATGTGGCCATCAATATCTCATTATAATCCCCTCTTGAATGAAAAATGTGAGTAGTACTCCATATCTCAAGATGACATTTCTAATTTCCCTGAATCCATTTAGTTTTAAGACCTAAGTGGACTTGTATTATCAATGGACTTGTTCCATATCCCTTGTATCTTCTGACTTCATCCCACATGGAGATTTTTCCTGGAAATATTCAGTAGAGTATGACAGTGAGACCAATACTTTCACAACAATGCCAGAATCTCTTAGCAGCCAGAATTTTAACCACAAGTCTAATATGGCCACTCCTAAAGTCCAAGGCTGCCTAAAAAGCAAGTTTGTGTCCTCTTTTAGAGGAGTATTTGTCAACTTCCTGTATTGGCAAAGAAATGTTTGAAACAGTTGCCATCAAACACTGCTAGGATAACTTTTAGAGTACTGAGTTTCTTGAAGAGTGACTTTTAATAATATCAAAGAAGTTAATACTTAATAAGTAATGTAAAACTCAACAACAATAGAAAACAGGTCATGAAATGGGCAGAGTATCATCACTATAGAAAATGTACAGATGACTTAATCATATGAAAAATGCATCATGTGTTGTTATTATTATAAAAGTGCATTATGAGTAATGATATATCACATGATTGTGAGAGTGATGCATGCCAGAAGACTGTAATTTAAGAGGGAATGAGGATAAAGAATCTCTTGTATATTCTTGATGGGAAAGTGCAGTCTAGATGGAGTGCTCTAGAAATTCCTCAAAATAATAAATTTAGAAAATACATATAATACAATAATACCTCTCTGGTTTGTCACCAAAGTAAATAAAATACAAACTGAAATGTGTATGATATTTGATATTTACCTAAGATACTACAATGTTCTGTACAATTAACTGGACTGGAAATAATTTAACTGTTCAGGAACAGATCATTAAATGAAAAACAAAGCATAAGCTATTTGGACGCTATTTACCTACAAAGTGATGCAAAAGGATGTTATTAACTATAAAAGAAAAAATCTTGCCATTTGTAACAATAAAGATAAATCTATATGAAATATCAGATAAAGAAAAACAATACTGTAAAAACACACTCCGTGATATAGAGTAATACATGATCAAATTAATAAAATATGAGATAGATGTTTTAATTGTAAAATAAAATTAGTTATTACAAGGGAAGGGAAAATGGTTAAAAATAGAACAGGTTAAGGAGCTGGACTATTAGGAGTGAGTTTAATATAGTATGTACAGATATAGGTTTATATTGAGGCACAATGAAAATTCTATTGCTAGAATGTAATATTATGAACATAACATCTATAAAAACAAAATTACTTATTGTACATATTAAGCACTATTAAAAGAATGAAATACATTCACATATACTGTGAGGTTATTAATGTTTCTCTCACTCACTTGCATTTAAACACTTAAACATGCTTTGCAGAAGAACATGGAATTGCAGAAAGCTATTTTAAATATGAACTATCACCAGCAAACTCTGACAACTAAATGAGAGAAAATGTTCCTAGTGGACCATGAACCACTGCAGAGATCTTGAATTGCTGGCGCATTCAGAAAACTTAAAAGAAACTTTATGAGTGATGTGAAAATATATGTATGCTCATGTGTACTGAACATAGAATTGTTGCTTTGTGTGTGTATTATTGAGAAAATACATTTGAGAAACACTATTTTGGGGGTAAGTAAAGGTATAGAAGAATTCAGCTTTAACTTGAAATGACTTGTTTATTCATTTATGTTTACTAGTTGAAGTTCTGTGATTTACAATACAATTGGTAATTTTTCATGTTCATAATTCAAGGGGAATGCACATCCTTTTTGTACATTTCTCCCTCCCTCAAGGATCCAATGCCCATCTTCAACTCTCACTCCACCATCTTAATTTTGTGAAGCAGGTTTTTCATTGTGTTGGTTTTAGTGCTTTATTGCTAGCTTTAGGTCTTTATATCCTAAATATGAGTAAGATCATTTGGTATCTATCTCTTTCTTTCTGACTGACTTAACTGAGCATGCCATTTTCTAATTTCAACCTCTTGTTAAGCCACAGACCACCAGAAAAGTATATACAACGTATTTCACTTGAATATAGTTTTATAGTGCTCCAAATCCCTTCACCTAAGTAAACCTTTAACAAACCTTTAGGTTAAATGTGAAGATGTCAAAATACATTTGTCATTGATAATATAAACTTATAAGACAAATAATTTGTAATTTTTAAAACATTTAAAACTCAAATTATTTATGAATACCTATAAGATTTAGATAACTACATTTTTTAAATTTATCAGAGGAAAAGGCCACAATTTGATATTGAACTATCTGCATTTATAGTTGAATTTTGATCTAATTTCTTCTTTTTTTTTTTTGGTTTTTGGTTTTTGGGTCACACCCGGCAGTGCTCAGGGGTTACTCCTGGCTCCATGCTCAGAAATTGCTCCTGGCAGGCACGGGGGACCATGTGGGGCACCGGGATTCGAACCAATGACCTTTTGCATGAAAGGCAAACGCCTTACCTCCATGCTATCTCCTGGGCCCCTTGATCTAATTTCATACACCCAAATAAAATGAAATTTGAAGAGCAACTTTAGCTTCAGGTTTGCTTTAGTTGGTAGAAATAATGGACTTGGGGAATTGAGAGATATACGTGACTGACCCTGTTCTTTACATATGTTCCCACAAGCACTCCCAGAAATGCTCACAGAGTAGGAATAAGCCCTTAGTAGTCTACTAGGTGGAGGAGGAGAAAGAGAAGGGGAAGAAGAAAGAGGAGGAGGATGAGGAGCTGGAAGAGGAGAAGGAGGTGGAGAAGAAGGAGGAGGAGGAGAAGATAGGGGGAAAGAGAGTAGGAGAGGGAGTAGGAAGAGTATGAGAAAGAGGAAGGAGGAGAAAACAGAAGGAAGGAGAGAGGTACTCTATCAATGAATAAATAATAGAGACTATGATATAACTTATACAAGAACTCATATTTTAGGAAATATTTACAGACTCTCCTCAAGTAATACCTGATCACAATATTCAAAAAGATTTAATATATCTTTAATCAATGAAAAACTAACTTCTGCAAGTTTCATGTCTTATGTTTTAGATTTAAAAAATATCATTCTTAATATTTATAAAGTCAACTATTTAGACACAAGAATAGTGAAGCTTTACATATTTCTACTAAGATGTGAATAGGCTTTAAAAAACATTGATGAAAAGTCCTGGGAAAATCAAAAACCTGTGTTAGTGTGTAAGTGTATGTATATGTGTGGTTTGTGTTGTGTCTACCTGTGTATTTATCCCTGTATGTGGTTACATATTTTGTGGTTGAATTATCCAAAGTTTGTACCCTCCCTTCGGATGAAGACTTTGCATTCCAGCTTCATTGCAGTGTGCAGTTCTTCCATGTGGTTTGCTTTAACTTTCATCTGAGAATAATTTGGGAGAAGCAGAAACATAAAATTTTATTTGGCTTGAAAAATCTTTTCTCAATTTCTTTTTAAAATGTGACCAGTCCAGCCATTTCTATATAAGGATAAAGAGTCAAAAGCAGGCTAATCCAGGAAAAATGTGAACTGAAAACTTCCTCAAATCCGATATTTGTCTAAACTAATCCCAAAATATCCAAGGCTTATTCCTTGTTTCTGAAAACTGCAACATCATAGGAATAACTTTTTCTCTATTATTGGCAGTTCTTTTGCTTATTCACACTTTGCCGTTGAAGCTTTTTTTCTAAAAATTCTTTTGGAAAAAGATCGAGTTTAACTAAAATTAAGACCTTACTCATACATACTGTCACAGAGATTCAACTCAAAGTTATTTTATTTTTAGACAGATGTGCAAAATATTTAAATCTTGAGAACTCTACTTCAAAACTGACCAAAAATAAAAGCCATCTAATTGGGAATCCATTATATAAAACACTACCTGAGAATTTTTACTAAATTTTTGAAACTAGGTATATGTTTGCCATGAAGTTAAATGGAAAAAGTAAAATCTAAAATTATCTGAAGCTACCTTAATGAAATCATGATTTTAAAAAATGAACAGTAGAAAAATATAGTTTTTAAAACTAACCATCAAAATAATAGTACAGATTATTTTTGCTTGAGAACATGGGATTTTTTTAAAAGCCATTCTAAATTTAATGAGAATGAATATTCTTATTATTTCATGTCTGCATTGCTGACTATATTTGTTTAAGAAAAATGAAACAAATATAAAATCAGTTTTGTTTATTTTTCTTTACCATTTACAATGCAAAATTCCTATGGGAATTTTTAATTGAGATCATATTGGTTTAAAGACTGTAATTGTAAATGTTTATGTTTTAAGGGTACAGTGTTGCCACACAAGAAACAATACCAGAGTGCCAATGCCCTTCAGTAAGTAAATAAGACCCTTTCAACCTACTTGCTCTGGCCAATTGGTAACCTCTGTTATGTGGCTAGAATCTAAGAGTTTGTTGATTTCCTCCTTTCCTTTGCTTCCTTACTATATATGAATGAAATCATCGACTGACTTTCACTTTCTGGTTAATAAATATATTAATAATTAATCAATTAATAAATATACAAATATTTATAATATAAATAAATATTAATAATTAATATATGCCCTTCTAGGTCTAACAATTTTATCCAATTAGATAATTGTTTTATTTTCAGCTATTTGTAAAGTTAAGTAAAAATATATTATGTATCTTCTCAGGATTATTCTAGATTATTTTTGGGTTCTTTACAATGTTTAATAATATTAGCTCCATTCTCTTGAAAAAAATATTGCTTTATTTATTTATTTATTTGCTTTGGTTTTTGGGTCACACCCGGCAGCGCTCAGGGGCTACTCCTGGCTCTATGCTCAGAAATAGCTCCTGGCAGGCTCGGGGGACCATATGGGATGCCGGGATTTGAACTACTGTTCTTCTGAATAGAAGGCAAATGCCTTACCTCCATGCTATCTCTCCAGCCCCATGATATTGCTTTTTTGATACTACATTGAATCTACAAAATTCTTTCTTAGGATAAGAAATTCATTTTACTCATTTCAAGAGTGGAAAGATAAAATAAGGGTTAATATACTTATTTTGTATACAGCTATCTCCCTGAAATTACATGAAACACTGGGAATATCATGAAGCACCAAGCCAGTAGCATACACTGAAACTCAAAATGTTAATGCCCTATCATAAGCATGATTTCAATATACAAACACGAAAAATCTATCTTCTTTTATCTTTTCTTTTAAGAGTGAAATAGTTTTCAATGTTTGTTTCTTTCCCACCTTCATTATGTTGAATCCTAGGTAAGTTATTTCTTCTTTGATATAATACTACGTAGAATTGACTGAAACCCAACTACAATCGTGCATGTAATTATGGTGCTTAAATAATTTATAGAAAATATTTTTCTAGGGGCCGGGCAGTGGCGCTGGAGGTAAGGTGCCTGCCTTTCCTGCGCTAGCCTAGGATAGACCGCAGTTCGATCCCCCGGTTTCCCATATGGTCCCCCAAGCCAGGAGCGACTTCTGAGCACATAGCCAGGAGTAACCCCTGAGCATCACCGGGTGTGGCCAAAAACCAAAAAAAAAAAAAAA
>PVKC010018512.1:0-19592 GCA_004027635.1 Crocidura indochinensis
GAAATTGCTCCTGGCAGGCACGGGGGACCATATGGGGCACCGGGATTCGAACCAATGACCTTTTGCATGAAAGGCAAACGCCTTACCTCCATGCTATCTCCCGGGTCCCTACAATCATATTTGTAATCAAGGTGTTTAAATAAAGATATTCATTAAAAAATATGTTCTCTCTTAAGTCTCAAGCTTTTTATTTCTAGGGATTAGTTAAATAAAAGTAAATATCAAGAAAAACTAAAGTACAAAAAAAGGAAATCATGTGTTTAATTACTTAATTCCTAAGTATTTGGTCAGTTGAACTGGCACTAATAAGGAAGGAGAACAATAAATAATAACAATAAACAATAACTATAATAGACCTAAGAATTCAGTCTACTTTTTTATTAGAAAAAGTTATTAGAAAAAGTTAATAAATTCCAAAATAAAGTCCAAGGATTATATTTTTCCCTTAGAATGAAAGGGGAAGAGCAGAAATGGTGGAAAGGAGAAGAGGACTATAATCTGTAAGCCACTATTGCTTGGCTAAATTTTGATTCAAAAAAAAATTTTTTTTTTTTGTTTTTGTTTTTGGGCCACACCTAGTGGTGCTCAGGGGTTACTCCTGGCAGGGGTTACTCAGAAATAGCTCCTGGCAGGCACGGGGGACCATACGGGACACCAGGATTCGAACCAACCACCTTTGGTTCTGGATTGGCTGCTTGCAAGGCAAATGCCGCTGTGCTATCTCTCCAGGTCCTTGATTCAACTTTTAATTTACTCCAAATTCTAAAGACTTTACATATGCCTGGGGACTGTCTTAGGTAGTTAATAAAATGGATCTTTTGGGGCAAGAGCAATAGCACAGCAGATAGGGCATTTGCCTTGCATGTTTCTAACTTGGATTCAATCCCTGGCATCTCATATGATCCCCGAGCCTGCCAGGAATGATGTCTGGGTATGGCTCCTAAGCAAACAAACAAACAAACTAACAAACACATTCTAATCACAATGATCTATGGAGACAACATTTTTCTTTTGCTTAATTCTCTAAGTACTGAGCTAAAAAAATAATTTTTAATTCATCAAACAATAACTTACAGATTCTTCTTGACTGTTAATTCCAAGAGTCTCAGCAACTGTAGGATTATCAAAAGATGATTTAACAGTGGAATAACTTTTTGTTCCATATGTTCCTAAGTAAGAAATTAAAAAATCATATTATAATAGAAATAAGATGCATAAAAAATGCTCCCTCCTAAGAAGCTTTAAGAAACATTTTACGGGCCCGGAGAGATAGCACAGTGGTGTTTGCCTTGCAAGCAGCCAATCAAGGACCAAAGGTGGTTGGTTCGAATCCCAGTGTCCCATGTGGTCCCCGTGCCTGCCAGGAGCTATTTCTGAGCAGACAGCCAAGAGTAACCACTGAGCACCGCCGGGTGTGGCTCAAAAACAAACAAACAAACAAACAAGCAAAAAAAGAAACATTTTACAAATTGTATTGACATTAAAAAATTAACTGTGAGAAAAAAGAATTCAAAATATCTATTGCAGATGGCAGTAAGTTGCAAATATAAACATTTATTTGTCAAACATTTTTTTTTTATTTTTTTTTTATTTTTTATTTTTTTTTTGGTTTTTGGGTCACACCCGGCAGTGCTCAGGGGTTACTCCTGGCTCCATGCTCAGAAATTGCTCCTGGCAGGCACGGGGGACCATATGGGGCACCGGGATTCGAACTGATGACCTTTTGCATGAAAGGCAAATGCCTTACCTCCATGCTATCTCCCGGGCCCCAATTTGTCAAACATTTTGAGATAGAGAATATGTGATTTTTATAAGTGAATGTAACAGATATTTGCTAACAACTTCTATATGAATCTCCATCCTAGAATTCTCTGTAAATTCATGTCTACATATCCACTTTACTTAAATGTCCACCCAGCATATCAAAACAGAATACTGTTAAAACCAAACTCTTTATTTCTAAATTATTAGCAGTTATTAATTTGTATAGGGCTATAAAAATTGATATAGGGTAATACTTTATATCACTTTTCAAACTGAAAGCTTACCAACCAATGTTACAAACAAAATAAAATGTTTACATGTTTTAAACTTGTACAATAATATTATTTTGCTTACTAGTCATTGCAGATTGACTTTGATCACAAGTGTCAGGCACAAGAATTTCACTTTCACCAGGGTTATGTTTTGACTGAGCAGAAGTCTTTGAAACCTTTCTTATTTCTAAGGGAGAAAAAAGATTATATAAAAAAAATAATAATGATAATAAACAAAATCAAACCATTATTTTTCTAAGTCAATATAAAACTTGCTTTTAAGGTTAATATCCTGGTAAAATAATTGTTGCTTTCAATTCACTACAAAACAAAGCAAGAAGTTAGTAAAGTAAGATAAGGACTAGAAAAGCCTCTTGTAACTTATATTTCTTAGAGCTACGTGTTCAAATATTTTAATATTTCTTTTGTGTTCAATTTTTGAAAATTAAAGGAATAATTTAAAATGAGTACTGTATTATATATCTCTACAATCTTTCTTGTAGTTTTAGTTGCTGGAAGAAAATCATGAAACATTCATCCTCAGGAAATCTAAGTTAAAAGAACAAAGTAAAGAGAAAGAAACTTAGTAATTATAGCTTGAAAGTAAGATTAGTAGTCATTCTTAAGTTTTAAGATAAATAAGCAAGGGAGGCTGGAAATAATGTAGGCAATGTAGGCATTAAATCTATTTTAAAATAATTGGCATAGGCCACACTCAGCCACCCTCTGAGGTTACTCCCATATGGTTCCTTGAACCATATGGGATGCCAGAAATTGAACCCGTAAAGGCAGCATGCAAGGCAAATGCCCTTTCTGGCATTTCTAAGTAAAAATAATCAAAACAAGATGAAAATAGCTAAATTAAAGCTTAAAATAATTACATTCTCATATAATGAAGAGCTATATCAGAAGTAATTGTACTAGATATGAAATGATAATAAAATTGTTGTGACTTTGTTTCTATACACAGACTTAAACATATTATACAACTGCTTATATGTCAATGATTCATGACTTGTCTGAAGCAGAATAAAAGGTCAATGTGTGTGCATTGTAGATGCATGATTTTACAATTTTTTTCACTCCAAGTTTATTAACAGTTCTTTTATTTTCCACTAGATGGTAATGCAAGCTCATCTAAAATGGGAAAATTTGATAATATTCTAAGATCAAAGAATAAGAAATACTTTATTTATTTATTTATTATTTGGTTTTTGGGTCATACCTGGCTGTGCTCAGGGGTTACTCCTGGCTGTCTGCTCAGAAATAGCTCCTGGCAGGCATGGGGGACCATATGGGACACTGGGATTCAAACCAACCCCCTTAGGTCCTGGATAGGCTGCTTGCAAGGCAAACGCCGCTGTGCTATCTCTCTGGGCCCATACTTTATTTTTTTTTAAGTATAGCTATTATCAATAACTTAACTTATAAAAGTATCTCTATGACTGTACATCTTTTATTCAATTACTCAATTTTTTCTTGTTTCTTTGCTTTTAATCTAGTCACTATGAATTACAATGTTATTCATGATTAGCCTTCCACTCAAATATTTGTTATAAATTTAGGTAAAAAATAAAACACCATTATCATTTATTTTAGAACATTAAAAAAGAATAGCCATTACCAAAAGGACTTAGGACCATGGGTAAGCATTTGTCTTGCATGCTGTCAAATGGGGTTTGATCCTTGGCACCTCATAAGGTACCTCAAGCCACTCTAGGAGTGAGTGATATCTTAGTGCAGAGACAGGAAAAAGCCCTAAGCACAGTAGGTATGGTCCAAAACCAAATAAAAACAATAAAAAGGAATATTTTATTAATATTTTATTCATTTCAGTTTCATAAAATGTACTTTTTTTGGGGGGGGGGGTCATACCCGGCAGCGCTCAAGGGTTCCTCCTGGCTCTATGTTCAGAAATCGCTCCTGGCAGGCTTGGGGGACCATATGGGATGCTGGGATTTGAACCACTGTCCATCTGCATGCAAGGCAAACACCCCATTTCCATGCTATCGCTCCGGCCCATAAAATATACTTTCAAAGAAGCAAAAATGATAATCTGGGCTGAAATTAAGGAATATATTTCATCATGATAAATCACAAAGTACTTGATATACTCATGATAAATTATTTCTTTATTGCTTGCTATGAGTTGCTACAAACTAGCATAAAGATCATGCTGGAGAGGCCAGAGAGATGCACAGCGGAAGGGTGTTTGCCTTGCAAATGGCCGACCAACGACCAAAGGTAGTTTGAATGCGGGTATCCCATATGGTCTCCCGTGCCTGCCAGGAGTGATTTCTGAGCAGATAGAGTGATTTCTGAGCAGATAGCCAGGAGTAAACACTCCAGCGCAGCAGGGTGCCCCCGCCCCCCAAAAAAAGGATCATGCTGGAACCATATGGGAAAGACCTGAAAGCACTAAGGTTTAAAGTCGGGAAAAGCTATGCATCTTTAAGTTCCATATATGAGCAATCTTCCATTCTGAATTAATTCACTCAGCATGATATCCATATTTAGGACTTAAAGACACACAGCTAGGTAATATCAAATATCAAAGGCAATATAATGGGGGAGCTGACCCACAGAATTGAATTGGAGGCACGATAAGGGAGACAGGATAGGTTCCTTTGGGGAAGGGAGATGGGTACACTGGTGATAGATATGGTGCTATTATGCCCATGAAAAACCATTATTGATAATATTGTAAAACAAAACTTTTGTTTAAAAAAATAAAGTAAAATTCATTTGGAATAAATAATATAAATAATAATAATATAAAAATAAAAATAAATAATAAAAAGGCTAGATTTGAATTTTGGCTTTTCTACTGAACAGGGGATCCAAAGTAATTTAACTTCTCTAAAGAACATATTTGTTTTTCTAGGAAAGGAAGATTCAATAGCTAATGCTTGGCCTGGTGATACTAGAGGCCCCCAAGGATACACCAACTGGTGCTGGAGGAAGAGTAGTGGAGAATAAATAATATTGGAAATCAAACTCAATTTCACAAATGCTGGGCCAGGAGATATAACACAGCGGTGTTTGCCTTGCAAGCAGCCCATCCAGGACCAAAGGTGGTTGGTTCGAATCCTGGTGTCCCATATGGTCCCCCGTGCCTGCCAGGAGCTATTTCTGAGCAGACAGCCAGGAGTAACCCATGAGCACCGCCGGGTGTGGCCCAAAAACCAATTTCACAAATGCCTACCCACCTGAGATAACTCCTTGGTTCAACAGTATTTTATAAATAAAAATAGAAAAGAAATTCATTATATTTATGAGATGTCAAGCACTTCTATAAATGAGCAGTCATGAGCATGTCATGAACAGTGCACATCTCTATACCAACAGAAAGTACCTTAGAAAGTATCTTCCTAAGCACTTCACTAATTGTCATATTTATAGTTATAAAGTGTTACACCTAGAAATGATTAACTAATGCAAAAATTAACAACAGATAAGTATCTTCTTATATACAAACATAACTAAAATACAGCAGTTCCAATTATTTTTCTGTTTTTGCTTTTGGACCATACCTGCCAGTGCTCAGTGATTATTCCTGGCTTTATGCTCGAGGATACTATGATGCTGGGGATCAAACACAGACTGGCTATGTGCAAGACAAGAGTCCTAACTATTTACTACTGCTCCAGCTCCTCCAGTCCTTACCTTTTGGACACACAGTGTGCTTCACTTTAGTTCGTGTATGTTCTACATATCGGACATGAAAGTTTTCCTTTCTTCGTAGCCGGTTAATGCCAGAAAATGAAAAGGATGTTATGGGTGAATCTGGAATAATATTTTCCTCACAGTCACGTTCAGTTGCTTGCTCTTGATCTTTCCTAGAGAAAAAAATGACAATTGAAAAGAAATCACTTGGGCCGGAGCGGTGGCACAGTGGTAGGGCTTTTGCCTTGCAAGCGGCTGACCAAGATTGAATCCCCCCGAGCTCATAGCCAGGAGTAATCCCTGAGTGTCAGTCACCAGAGGTGACCCAAAAACAAAAAAAGAAAGGAAATCACTCAAGATATATTATTTAAAACATTGTGGCATAGAGCTGAAAGAGAATACAGGTATAAAATTAAATTCCAAATCTGAATACAAAGATTAGAGAAGTGCTGAAATGGTTAAAGTATCAAGTGGGGATTATGAGAAGTGAAATACAAATTGTAGTTGGTGGCATTTGAATCAAAACTAAAACAATTTCAAATGCAGAGAAAAATCAGCAGAGGATTCTGATTCCTAATTACCTTAATTGTAAACAATGAAGTCTAGTGATTTAAGTCTATTGATTTTTTCTGTTTGTTTTTTATGCTCAGGGGTTACTCCTGACTATGTGCTCAGAAATCGCATCTGTCTTGGAGGACAATATGGGACGCTGGGGGATCAAACCTGGTCCGTCCTAGGTCAGACATGTGCAAAGCAAATGTGCCACCGCTCTGGCCCCTTAAGTCTATTGATTTAAAGTTTCTAGAAAGCAAGCATTCTAATAAGAAGCCACTTTTAAATATATTTATATAGGGGCCCGGGAGATAGCATGGAGGTAACGCATTTGCCTTTCATGCAAAAGATCATCGGTTCGAATCCCGGTGCCCCATATGGTCCCCCGTGCCTGCCAGGAGCAATTTCTGAGCATGGAGCCAGGAGTAACCCCTGAGCACTGCTGGGTGTGACCCAAAAACCAGAAAAAAAATATTAAGAAAGAAAAAAAAAGAAAAATATTTATATGATTTTAGAAATGTAAAATATGAAAGGGGAAGAACTGCTTTACTGGTTAGACTATATTTAGAATACTGAGTTGACTAAAAGTACACAGTATTATGGATTTGTGTTGGAGAAGCACTAGCTAGGATGACATAAAGGAGAGTATTCAGCATATATAAAAAAAGGATGTAATGAAGGTTTCAGAACCTGGGAGTAACGTGATATAGCAGCAGTGTGTAAAATTGGTACAGAAAGATAGAAGGCAAGTAAATCAATTAACAGCACATCTGAGTTTCTCTTGGTTTGAACTGAAGTTAAAAACGGGTACAGAAACAGATTGAAATTAAAAGCTTTAGAAGCAGAACGAGCACGATTTGGTAACTAAATATAGTGGTAACATTAAAGTTGATAATCACCAATATTTACTGTAGGTTTACACTGCAGAAGCTACTTAAACTGCTCCATATATCCATTAAATTATCACAATTGTATGAATTATAATAATTACTCATTTTATAATTGAGGATATTTACTAAAATTTTTTAAACTTTATTTATTTATTGATTAACTGATTGGCTGTTGGGGCATAACCAGGGTGCTCGGTGCTCAGGGGTTACTCCTAGCTCTACACTCAGAAATCGCCTCTGGCAGGCTGGGGGCACCATATGGGTACCAGGAATTGAACTGGGTCCCTCCCAGGTTGGACACATGCAAGGCAAATGCCCTTCTGCTGTGCTAACTCTCCAGCCCCATTTATCAAAGTTTTAAGTAACCAAACCAGCATTTAAATTTTGGTAATTAGCTTTACAGGACAGTACTAATGATTTAATGTGTTATTCTTATTATTCTTAGTATGGATCATGAGAGTAGTGACTGATTACAGGTAGGATTCAATTGTTGTTATCTCTACCACCATACTTCTATTTAGGCCCTTTCATAACTTATTCCTAGTACAACAGAATAATCCGACTGAAACTTAATAATTCTGTCAGAATTTCTCTATTTCACTGAAAAGTATTTGCAAAAATCTCTTTAATAATTCAGAAGTTCCTACCTGATTTGGATGTCATCTTCCCCCACTACTATTCTGGTCTCCTTCCATGTTATATTCTACTACTTGGATCATTCTTTCTTTCTTGAGGCATCTCACTTATACAAGAAATATTTAGGTTCTTAGGTTCTTTGCTTTAGTGAATCCATATGTTTTGAATGCGTATCTTCAGATACTACATGGCAAGTTATTTCATTCTGCTCATGTCTGCTGAAACTTTATTTTCTCATCAAGATCTACCTACAAAGATGCAAAACTTCTCCTACACTCTAATTCTCCTGTTCCATGTGGTGAGTTAAATTTATCAGTAGTATTTACTGCTTACTAACAAAGTATATACTGTATTTGCCAGCGTCTAAGACGACTTTTGAAACGAAAAAAGTCAACCAAAAATCGGGAGTTGTCTTATACACTGAGTATATCCCAAAAAAAGTCTCGGTATGCCGCTAAACGAAAATCATCTGGATATTGCCACGAAACGAATTTTCCAACTCGATCCTACACCAATCACTGCAAGGCTGCTTGGACCGCCTCTCTAACTCGGCCAATCCAAGCAGGCTTTTGATGCATGCAAATTAGACAATGTTCTGTACCCGAATCTACACTGTCAAAAGTCTGCTCAAATGGGCCAGCATCAGAGAGGAAGTCTATTCCAGTATATGCTTTGAACCTTTGCTTGTTGTGATTGGCTCACCGTGGTACATACAGTTGCAGTACAGGAATGTTCTGTCTTATACAGCGAATATAGGCCTAAACCTATGTTTTAACTGTAAAATTAGGGGGTCGTCTTATGAACCAAAAATAAGAGAGGGGGGGGTCCGGAGAGATAGCACAGTGGTGTTTGCCTTGCAAGCAGCCGTTCCAGGACCAAAGGTGGTTGGTTTGAATCCCGGTGCCCCATATGGTCCCCCGAGCCTGCCAGGAGCTATTTCTGAGCAGACAGCCAGGAGTAACCCCTGAGCACAGCCGGGTGTGGCCCAAAACCAAAAAAAATAAAAAAAATAAAAAAAAATAAGAGAGGGAGAGGGAATAGTTGGGAGATGGGTGGAAGAGAGTAGTAAAAGAGAGAAAAAAAGAAAGGGTAAGGAGCGGGAAGAATGGAGAAAGAGACACACAGATGGAAAGAGGAGAGGGGGTGGAGGGAGAGCGAAAGAGAAAGAGAGCAAGAGTGAGAGTAAGAGTGAGCAAGCGAGTGAGAGATGCATCCTATGTTTAATCCTAAAGAATTTTTTCTTCATCCGATTAGTATACCCACCCCTCCATAATTCTTTCGGCTTCCAATAGTCAATGAAATGACCACATGGAGAAATATAAACATTCAGATAACTACCTAAAAGTATACTAAAAAAGCTACCCAATAATTTTCTGAGAATGTGTTCATGCTGAATAACTACACTGAGCCAAAATAATGGCTCACGTGCACAGTGTTGTCAAGTTATTGTAGATGTTTATTCAAAGACAACAGTCTTTATAATCCCTATAAGAATAATTGACTCTTAAATTATACTATATAAGCTTTATATAGTTGAGGAAACATAAAAATATACATTTATATGCAAAACATATAAAAGCTGACTAAATCTCTATTCTGCATCAATCAGATAATATCTGGAAAATAAGATTATTATTTTTTGGGAGGGGAAGAGATGGTGTTACACTTGGTGGTATTCAGGGGCTATTCCTGGCTCTTTGCTTAAGAGATCATATCTGATGCCAGAGATTTAAACCAGTGTCATGGCCACTGTCCCAAACAAATCATGTGCCTTATCTCCTGTACTATCTCTCCAGACTTAAAGGTTCTTTTTTGAGACACTATCGTGTAAAAGGAAGAATATGAGTATTAAAATAAAAGATTAGTATCTAGGGGCTGGAAAGACAGCATGGAGGTAAGGCGTTTGCTTTGCATGTGTAAGGTCAGTGGTTCAAATCATGGCATCCCATATGCCATCTGGTCCCCCAAGTCTGCCAGGAGTGATTTCTGAATGTAAAGCCAGGAGTAACCCCTGAGCGCTGCCAGTTGTGACCCAAAAACCAAAAAAAAAAGATTAGTATCTGAATAACAACCCAACTAACTATGAGACATAACAAATTATTTGAGTTTTGTTTTCTCTTCCATAAAGATAATAAAACTACCCTAAAGAATGTGAAAAAATTAGTAAACATAAAAGATTAGAATAATTAGTAAACAAAATAAGTCATGTTTTTTAACCCCCACCCTTTTGATGAGTCATTATTTTTATTATTTAAGCAAAATAGGGAGGTGGGTGGGAAGAAAGCAACAGTGTAAAGAAAACAGTTATCCAGGCCTAAAAAGTATGTACTGAGTAAAATTCATTAACATTTTTAGGAAACTTTTGGGCTGAAAGGGAGATAATAAAACACAAATATTTATTTAAAAAATAAGTTCCTTAATAATTTATTATTTATAAAATCATGATAAAAATCAAAGAATAAAATACTAGCAGTTAGAGTTGTCATACTTTATATGCTATCAAAACAATAAAATGATTTTATTTATATTTTTATAGCAGGACATCTTGTAATTATTTTATTATTGTATTTTTAAAGATTTGGGGGCTATACCCAAAGGTACTTAGGAAATTCTCCTGTCTCTGTGCTTAGAAGTAAATCCTGTCTAGGGATATCCTATACAGTGCTAAAGACTGAACCAGGTCCTCTGTATAAAAAGTAAGTTACTGTACTCTGTACCCTGTATTCTCTCTCTCTGTAACCCCAACCATTTTAGAAATGCAATCTGTAGTTCTTAACAGATATTTATAATTTGTACACCTGACTTAATGAAAGAGCAAAAGTTAAGGGAAAAGAGTTTTCTTCTGTAATTCAGAAAAAATACTTACTCAATTTTCTTTTGCAGTTGTTCAGAGAGCTTTTTATTTTCTTCCTGAAGAGCATTCTTTTCATTCACTTAAATATGAGATAAAAAATGGCAAATAGTGTGTTAAAATGAATACAATATGAAAAATAAGGCCAATATTGTGTAAAGATGAATATCAGGATTTCAAAATAATCTTAAGTATGGAAAAACTAAGATGTCTAATTTTAAATGTTAATATTACTACCCAAAACTAATTAGTAGTGATTAGTATATTTCACTTTATGTCAGTTCCATTAATTGACTAATGGATAATTTTATGTAATATAAGTGAAAGAGGAAAAAGTACATCATGTACTGGTGAGTACAAACTAATTATTCAGAGGGAAAGAGCACATTAATCTGGTTACTCAGTCCTACTAATTTTAAATACCATTATAGTGAGAGTCATTTATCTTAAAATAAATCTGACTATAAAAGTTATACTGGGGGCCTGGGAGATAGCATGGAGGTAAGACATTTGCCTTTCATGCAAAAGGTTATCGGTTTGAATCCCGGTGCCCCACATGGTCCCCTGTGCCTTCCAGGAGCAATTTCTGAGCATGGAGCCAGAAGTAACCCCTGAGCACTGCCGGGTGCGACCCAAAAACCAAAAAAAAAAAAAAAAAAGTTATACTGAATAGCCATGTAATTTTTGTATAATTTAAGCATGTTTAAATCAAAATCTCTTCCTTAGTCAGACTCTGCTTTGCGAATAGAGAAATCAAAGATGATCTTAAAGTTTTGATTCAGATATCTCCAAATCCCAATGTAATGACAAACCAGCTCTGAAAATAAGTCAACTGAAATATTGAAAAGTCAGAAAGGGTTCACTAGAGGATGTAAGGTATAAAAAATTCCTCAGTAATTTAAAAATAAGTAGGTCTATCCGCGATGGTGAACCTATGGTGAACCTATGGCACCCATGCCAGCAGTGGCAGGCGAAGGCCTTACAGCTGGCATGCGGGAAGGTCAGCAATTAAGATATGTGGGATGTGCCGCATAGTTTTTAGATACTTAAATCTTGTTATTAAGGTTTATTTGATGTGCTGGCACTTTTGAGGAAATTATTTGGTTTTGTGCGGCAGTTTAGGTAGTCGGGCTCAAAAAGTTGGCCATCACTGGACTGATGGTAAAATACAACAAAAGGTCTTCTAAAAAAAAAAAAAAAAGCCAGTTTTCCCAATGTCCAAAACAAAAATATCCTTAAACCCTGACTACAAAACTGAGATTACTAAGAGAGGAGTGAGTGGGCTGAGAGGGTACTATGGACTATGGTGGAAGTATAATAGCACTTAAGCGGCAGGCCTGGAGTGGTTACACAGACCCGAAAACACAAACATTTCCACTTTTGTAAAACGGTACAATCTAATTTTTTAAGTGAATTTTCCCAATAAAAATGCATTAATTTCACACCAGAGGTAGGAATGCTCATTAAAGAAATTGGCTAATAGCTAAGTATCCTTAGGCTAATGCCCCTAGACTATCTCTACATGTTTTAAAATAGAGAAATTAATTAATAAGTACTAAGAAAAGAATATTATGGCAAAGCTGCTCCCAAATAACTAGTGGCAACCATTGGGAAACGCACCCATATTCAGAGTATAAATTATTCCATACATAAAAGCTCTTTAGTCTTTTCCCATTTCCATCTACTGAAGAAGGGATGATGTCAACAGAGCCTCCATAAACTAAAAGTAAAGTAGAACTTTTTACTTGGGCTAAAGAAATAAGATTGTGTATAACAAAAACATCAATGTAGAGACAGACACTTAAAGGTTATACTTAAAATGCACACACACACACACACACACACACACACACACACACGCGCGCGAGCAGGAGAAATAGCTTACTAGGCTGAGCAAAATACTTTGTTTAATATGACCCCTTTTAATTCCATCCAAGATATCACAATAGGCAAGATATTTTTTATAGTTGAATAGTATTCCAGTGTGTATATCTAGAATGAACATAGGTAAGCACGTATTCTTTCAAGTTAATGTTTTTATGTTAATGAATAGATGCCAAGGAGTGATCACTGGGTAACATGGAAGTCCTATTTTTAATTTTTGGGGGGAAACTTCCATATTGTTTTACATAAAGACTGAACTGAACTATAGTCCTACCAACAATGAATGAGGATTTCTTTTATCATTGCATCCCTGTGGTAACTAAATTTTTTATTTCAACAAAACCTATTTTGTTCTTTACAAGTTAGCCTAGTTATTTTTTGTTTTGGGGCCACATCTGGTGGTGCTCAGAGAGAGAGTTTTGACTCTGTGCTCAGGAATCATTTGCGGGATTGCTCAAGGGATGGACTATACGCGGTGCTGGGGATTAAATCTGGGCTGGATGCACACAAGGCAAGTGCCTGAACCATTCTTTGTACTGTATCTCTGGCCTCTTGGTTCTTGATTTTAATGAATTTTAATAACCAGAATATGGAAACAACAACAGAAGCCCAACAACAGATGAGTGGCTGAAGAAACTATGGTACATATACACAATGGAATGCTATACAGCTGTCAGGAAAGAAATGAAGTCATGAAATTTGCCTATACGTGATGGACATGAAAACTATTATGCTGAGTGAAATAAGCCAGAGGGAGAGAGATAGACACAGAATAATATCACTCATCTATGGGATTTAAGAAAAATAAAAGACATTGTTGTAATAACACCTAGAAACAATAGAGATGAGGGCTGGAAGGACAGGCTCATGATATGAAGCTTACCACAAAGAGTGATGAATGCAGTTAGAGAAATAACAACACTAAGAACTATCTTGACGTTAGTCAGTGAGAGAAGTAGTATGCCTGTCTCGAATACAGGTAGAGGGTGGAGAAGGAGGGAGATAGGGGTAATTGGTGGTAGAAATGTTGCACTGGTGAAGGGAGGTGTTCTTTTTTATAACTGAAACCCAACTACAAACATGTTTGTAGTCATGGCGCTTAAATAAAGATATTATTTAAAAAATACCTAAAGGAAGGAAGCTACAGAAAGAATCTTATCATTACATTGATTCTGATAGCTACGAATATTTTGCTAGTTTTTAGCAAAGATAAATTTTAAACTAAAATATTTTAATACAAATAACATCTATCAAGAATTTATCCTCTAAACACTTGTATAATTTCTATGAAAAACAATTACTAGTTTCTTATTGCTACAGGTTCTTTTTAGGTCTTTATAGCAGTTTTGTTTATACCTGCTAATATTGTGTACACATATACATATATATGTATATATATACACATTTATACACAATATTCTTTTAAGTAAATACAAAATCTTCTTTTAATTATTTTTCCTGACCCTGACTTTCCTAAAATTATGTACTTCTTGTTCTTGTTTGGGGGGGGGAGGGTTGTTTGCTGCTGTTTTTTTTTCCCATAGCTGTTGGTACTCAAGGGTTGGTTACTCTTGGCTCTGTACTCAGGAATCACTCATAGAGGACTTATGGGATGCTGGGAATTGAACCCAGGTTAGCCATGTGGAAGGTAGGTGCCATACTCACTATACTATCACTCTGTCCCACTTTCTGAGTATGTTTATCTGGCTATCTCTCTCATAATTTTCTTTATATTGTTCCAGGGGTTGAACAATTTAGTTGTAGTTCTCCTACAAGCTAGGTGATAGTTTGCCTGAGATAATACACTTTGGTTGTGTCTTTGGGATTTCCAAAGAAATGTCTTAGGCTCACTTGATATGTGAAGCTTTATAGGGACTTTATTACTGAGTCATATTCCCAAATCATATCCTGTCCCTGGAGTAAACATTATTTGCAACATTACTTTATAGATTAAACTGCCCACTTCATATTGTATCACATCAGGAAACATTGCTAGATTAAGGAGTCTAAAATTAATCCCTAGGTTCTGTCTCATAGGTAGATATTTCCACTATAGTTATATTTTTCCCTTGTACCACTAAGTAGTGTGAATGAGGATCTGGGGTTGATGTATGAAATACTGAAAACATGAAAAGTAAAATTATTCCTCAATCTTTTATGATTTTAATGTCCATTAGTAGTATCTTTGTCTGAATCATGTTCGAAGAAAGTGTTTTACCCCTGTACTATCTCTCCAACCATGCACAATCTTTTATTTTGGGCCATACCAGGTGGTGCTCAAAGATTACTCCTGGTTCTGCACTCAGAAATCACTCCTGGCAGGCTCAGGGGACCATATGGGATGATGGGAATTGAACCTGGTCCATCCTGGGTCAGCTGCATGCAAGGCAAACACCTTACCACCGTGCTATCACTCTGGCCCCCCTGCACAATATTTTTGTAACCTATTCTACACTAAAAGAAACACAAGAGTCAAAATACATACAGGGTAAAAAAAACAAAACAAAACAAAACAAACTTTTGTCTATATAAGAAAATATAAACAAAAGCTGTTCATTTCATTGTAACTAATAGGTTTTAATATCATACACTTTAAATACTGAATAAATGAAAAAAGGAAACTTACTAAGCTCTGTGATTAGTTTAAGATTCTGTTGCCGGATATTCTCAAACTCCTGCTGTTTTTTTCGCATATGTTCTTCAGTGACTGCACAGCGATCACATAATCCTGCTCTTAATCTAGAAAATAAGAAAAAAAATTTTTTATAGCACAACTTAAATGTTCTAATAAAATATGCAAGTTAATATGAGAATACATACAATATGATGAATGTACTAAGCTAAATAAGAGAATTACTTCATGGTATGTCTGTAAAATCACCTCAATGTACATAGACTATCTTAAAATTTAGTCAATTATAATTAATAAAGCTAAAAAAAACCCCCAACAACTACTAAATAATATTTCCAAGGCTAAAGTGAGAGTATAGCAGGTAGGAGCTTGTTTTGCCTGAGCCAGTCAAGGCTCAGTCCCTGGTATATTACACAGTCCTGGATACTGACAGGAGTGATTTCTTAGTGCAGAGCCAGGAATAACCTCTGAGAATCATCAAGTATAACCCCCCTCCCAAAAAAAACAAAACCCAACAACATAAAGAAAGTATTTCCTATATTTTGATTCCTATATAAAAATTCTAAAAACTGATCTGGCAAAACAAGCAAAAAATCCCTAGTATAATAATGAATTATACCTTTAACATAATCTCATAAAGGCTGAAATCATGCATTAACATCTTTTAGTCAGGGTGTGGGGGTGGGGAAGTTAGGCCAAAACCTGTAACCCATATTCAAGGATTTCTCCTGGCTCTGTATTCAGTAATTACTCCTGGTGGATATGCCAAGGATTGAACTAGGTGCAGGGCAAATGCCTAATCCACTGTCCTGTCAGGCCACACTGATAACATTTTATAACATTTTATACATTGAAACTGTCAGTAAAATTCTGTTTTGAATAATGCAATTTAAAATTCTAGCAAGGAAACTTATTTGCTAAAGAAATGGATAATGGTTTAATTCATTATAGTCAAAATATAACTTTAGTTCAGAAGTGAGAAACAGAATATATGCTAAGGAAGCTGATACATTTACTTAATTGATACAGCACACAATATAATGAAGCAACACCTATCATTTTTTAAGATGAATAAAAGCCAAATCAAAGAATATAAAAGAAAAATATTATCCTATTTTACTACTCCTTAACATTAAAAACATTAGTGTAAATAAAAATTCACATTATACTGTTAAGTAAAGGAAAATTTACAAAATAGCTTTTGCTGATTACTTGCTAGAGCTAAAAAGGGAAATTCTCATATTGCAGAAGGAATCGGGAGAAGTGAGAGTTTTAAAAAAGGAAGAAAAGATACACTTCAAAGGATAACAGTAATTATCTTATGTTAAGCACTTAAGAGTGCTTAAGTGCTAGTCTAATAACTGAAATTCAATACCCTAAGGAAGAGTCTATAGATATCATGATACAGTTGTATATGCCATTTTTAAAATAACATAAGGAGGGGCCCGGGAGATAGCATGGAGGTAAGGCGTTTGCCTTTCATGCAAAAGGTCATCGGTTCGAATCCCGGTGCCCCATATGGTCCCCTGTGCCTGCCAGGGGCAATTTCTGAGCTTGAAGCCAGGAGTAACTCCTGAGCACTGCCGGGTGTGACCCAAAAACCAAAAAAAAAAAAAATAATAATAATAACATAAGGAGATGAAATATAAAAAGAGGGACAGAGAGATAGAGCAGGGGTTAATGCAACTTGCCTTCATGTAGCTAGACCTGATTTGATCCCTGTTCTATATATGGTCCCCAAGAACAGTTAGAAGTGAACCTTGAATGCTGAGCTAGGAATAAGCCCCAAAAGAACTAGTAGTTATAGTGACAAAATCAAACTTAACAAAACCAAACAAAAAATGAACAAAGACCATACAAATGGGCTTCCTGATTCCTGCGAAGCTGCAGAGGAAAACCCACTGAACTTCATTCCATCAAGGTTCAAGATTCTAAGGCCAGGTAGGTGGTCCCAGCCTACAGGCAGTACCATCTCCTGCCTGGTGCCTTTAAGAAGCCTCTGCATCCATCATTATAAATTCAAATAGTTGACCTAAATGTTGTATACATACACAGCTTGGGTCATCAAGGTCAAAGAGCACTTGACATTGAATGGTTACTAAAAACATTATAGGGTTAAATAGTATTAAACAATGTAACTTATTTAAATCATATTCAAGTAGCAGTTCTTTTGAAAAAACAAAACAACAACATCAAATACAAGTGTTTTAAAAAAAATAAAACGTTACATATTAAAATTCAACAAAGGACTACAGGTTAACAATCCTTTCGAACTCCTAGTTTTTAAGTTTAAATATAACTGGGTACCTGTAGAGATAGTAGAGATTAAAGTGCTTGTTGGGAGTAAGCCTGATCCTGGTGTGAACCCAAGCAACAAATATGGTCTGCCACACTATTCCAGAGATGACCTGAGCACTGCTAGATATGGCCTCACATAAACCCACCAAATAAAAAATGTTTATAAGAATATCACCAATCAGGGCCAGAGTTATAGCACAGTGATAGGGCATTTGCCTTACACACAGACAGCACGGACAGACCCAGGTTGGATCCCTGACATTCCATATGGCAGGGGTCTCAAACTCAATTTACCTGGGGGCCGCAAGAGGCAAAGTCGGGGTGATCCTTGAGTGCAAAGTCAGTAGTAAGCCTTGAACATTGGGGGATGTGACCCAAACAACTAAAACAAAACAAAAAAGATTCCTCTAGGGCAGGGCCACAAAATGTTGCACGGAGGGCCGCAAATGGCCCGCGGGCCAAGAGTTTGAGACCCCTGCCATATGGTCACCACTGAGCCTGCCAGGAGCGGTTTCTAAGTGCAGAGCCAGTAATAATCCTGTGCTGCCAGGTGTGACGGAAAAACAAAACAAAAAAGAATATCACCGATATAGGCAACTATAAAGTGATTTGCTCACTTGTTTATCACTTCCCATCTATTTCAGTCAAATGTCACTTTTGATAATAGCCATGAAAGAGTTTAGTTACTTAAAACTGGAATGAATATGAGAAATTTTGCTAGACCTTTACTCTCTAGCAGGGGTCTCAAACTCGTGGACCTTTGTAAAACATTTTGTGGCCCTGCCCTAGAGGAATCTTTTTTTGTTTTGTTTTGTTTTAGTTGTTTGGGTTAAACCCCGCAATATTCAAGGCTTACTACTGACTTTGCACTCAAGAATCACCCCGACTTTGCCTCCTGTGGCGCCCAGGTAAATTGAGTTTGAGACCCCTGCAAGGGAGCTCTATTGCTTTTCTGATAGCTGTCTTTCACTGCATTTGTTAGAGAAAGAAAAAGTCACTTCAATTTCATAGGAAAATACAATTTCAGTAGCTATCAGCAGGCAGAGAAAGAATAATTCATGAATTCTTATATTAAGATACTCTGGGTTACATCCAACTTGTTCACAGAGATGATGAAATAAATCTTTTATAATGGATTAGAGAGAGTACAGTGTTAAGGTACTTGCCTTGCATGTGGTTGAGCCTTGTTCAATCCCTAACACTACATATATTCCCCGACTATCACCACTGTTGCACAAAGGCAACAGTTGACTTACCACTGCTTGGTATGGCCCAAACCACTTTCCCACACCTCTTGAAACTCTCCTGTCCACAAAAATAAAAGCTTTTTATTTTGCAATTAAAAATAATAAATAGCATTTAGAGTTCAGATAAAAAAAATAAGCAGAATGTGAAAGTGTTTTCTAATTTAGAATGCTAATCTCAGGGGCAAGAGAGACAGCACAGCAGTAGGGTGTTTGTCTTGCAGGCGGCCAACTCAGGAGGGACCCAGTTCAATTCCCGGCATCCCAGATGATCCCCCAGCCTGCCAGGGATGATTTCTGAGTGCAGAGCCAGGAGCAGCCCCTGAATGTTGCTGGCCCCAAAACCAATCAATCAATAAACAAAGCTTAAAAAAAAGAATGCTAATCTCAAAGAAGACGGAAAAAGGAAAAATATATATATGAAGATGAAAAAGATGACAGTCATTATGTATTCAGAAAGAATACATAGATAATATGGAATATTGAAAGAAAAAAATCAAAATAATAATAACTATAGAAAGTAGGACATTTGCCCTGCATGCAGACAACCTGGGTTTGATCCCCAGCATCCCAAAAAGTCTCCCAAATACTACCAGGAGTGATTCCTGAGTACAGAGTCAGAAGTATCTCTGAGCATCACTGGGTGTGGCCCTAAAGTCATAAATATGTTAATAAATAAATCATAAGAATAGAACTGTGTTCTAGGGGCTGGAGAGATAGCACAGCGGCGTTTGCCTTGCAAGCAGAAAACCCAGGACCTAAGGTGGTTGGCTCGAATCCCAGCGTCCCATATGGTCCCCTGTGCCTGCCAGGAACTATTTCTGAGTAGATAGCTAGGAGTCATCCCTGAGCATCGCTGGGTGTGGCCCAAAACTAAAAAAAAAAAAAAAAAAAAAAAAAAAA
>PVKC010018513.1:0-19493 GCA_004027635.1 Crocidura indochinensis
CAGTGCTGTAGCCTCAATTTTCTGATAATTGAGACCCCTGCTGGCCCTCCTCCCTGGTTTTCCAGCTAATAGAAGGGTAGCTTCAACAGAGACTGAGCAGCAAGCATCTTGTTCTGCTTATTGCTCTCCAAATAGCTAAAATGAATCTTCCAGGAGACACCAGACCACCTCTATTCCAGAAAATATTATCAGAACAATGAAGGTGAAAACAATTGCTCTGGTTAGGTACAAATATGGATATATTTCTATATATAGCTGGCAAATGCTTTTCCTACATCCTGTAGCCAGGAACATATGTGAGGTTGTATAGGGCAAGTACTATCTAGGACAATAATAAGGCCATTAAGTGTCAGTGCACAATTATAATTAAAAATTCTTCTTTAACACGAACAAAGGTTGTTCCTATTGAAACACAGAAAAGGAAAAGGTGACTGCAAGTTTCACCTGAGACATGTCAGCATGTCTAAACTTGCTTTTCTGCTCTCCTCTCTGACAATCACAGGAAGCCTAGAGCCCTTTGGCACTTGCTGTAATGATGACAGATCCTCCTGAAGGCTCTGCAACAATAAACAAATGCTTAGTTCTTCTTGTCAACCCACTAGTGAAAGGTGATCCTCAGCTGAGCTGCCATTGGCTTCACTCGTTAGTGTTCACAAGTGTGAGGCTGAAGCTCATTACCCTGAGAAAAGCGAAAGCTAAGAACATGTTCCAGAAATGAAGTTACAGAATCCTGGGTCTGTCAACAAGCCAGTAGCCAAGAAAGGTTCCACCTCCAGCTGGTGAATGAGGCCTGCTTGTTCTTCACTGAGATCCTGATGAATCTCACCTTGTGGAACTCTATCCAAACCACAGCCTCATGTGGACTTTGATTTGGGAACATAATGTTCCAATTTCCTCTTGAGTTTACTTTCCGTCAATACCACTGTTCACTTGAACAAGGGAACCCAGTGACTATTTTTTAAGAGCACTTTGGACATGAAAAAAACGATAGTTCAGTAGGTTCTCATCTCTATCTCCATCAAATATCAGCATTACCCAGTTTGGCAAGGCAGTAATTTCCTTAACTCACTTGAGTAGCTTCAGATGATTTTAGCACCTGAATATCAAAGATCAGGATAGGGCACAGCTTCCGGGAACAGGTTTCTTTTTGTGTCTGCACATAGTAAATGGTACAAAGAGATCTCTGGAAACTTGTTAATAAGGACACAAAAAACCCATCACCAAAACAGTTCTCTTAACCTAGTCACCTTCCAAAAAGCCTTCCTCTCACCAGATATACACTAAACTTGGAGAGGATTTTAACATAGGGATTTTGGTATGTGTGAGGAATGGGGTTGCAAGGGAGGTAAAAGCAGTATATATATATTTTAAGCATAGGACATCTTGGTCTTAAACTTTTAAACTCCAGAATTGTTAGGAGAGCAGAGTAAAAGCTGTCTAAATCACATTAACTATGGTATTTTTGTGTTACAAAAAGATGGAAATATAAGAAAGTTGAGAGTAGAGCTCATTCCTTCCTAATAGTCCACATTTGGAATACAAAATCTTATCACTTAGAAACTCACCAGCAAAATGTGCTCATTCTCAGAAGTTTGCTAACCATTAGCATCTCAGTAATTATCTATGGACACTTACTGTCCTTTGGTTAAAGGTTTGGTCTTTTTTTTTTTTTATGAGGGAAGAAGAGAAAGGGAATAAAAATCCTCAAGTGGGAATGAGATGTATCTGAGAAGATAGGTCTTTCTTTACAAAGAGTTAAAATCTGGAAAGAAAAGTTACCACACTACTTTAATTTATGCTTAATGGATTTAGTCCCCTATTGGGGGTGGTGTTAATTTACTTTCAGATGTTCTTTTGTTTAAAAATTAAATTAAAAAAAATCAAAGGATCCTTCCTGCCTTCCCCAAATACCTTTAACATCCGAGGACTCCCTCAGAGTATTATTTTCCTACTTTTCCAGCTCTGCTTGAAAGCACTAACAAATGAGGCAAACTAATATGCTAGGAAAGGGAAATTTCTCTTTTCTACCCAGATCTAAAGAATAAAGAATGAAAACATTTTGCCCTCTCGCCTTATTTAAGGAAAGTGATATGTAATAATGTCCCAGGGAGATGATTTAAAGTACTGGAGCAAATAATTTGTAAGCAGTAACTGGCATGTTCTCCCAGTACTACCAGTAGTAAGGAAGAGGCTAACCTGTGTTCTAGGTCAAAATCATAGAACTTTTATAAATGGTAAACTCCAAACAGTTATCAGATAATTCTAATTATTTTCTTTCTTTTATTTTGGAGGAATGGCCATGCCCTTCTGTGTCAGGGTTGTGCACCCAGGGATCACACTTGGTGGGGCTCGGGTACCATATGTGATGCCTGGGATCCAACTCAGACTGGCCTTTACCAGGCAAATATCTTATTCACTATTTCTGGAGTACTTTACATGTCTGGTTTTGGTGTGTGTGTTTTTTTCCATTTTGGTGTGAGTGTGAGAGGGATAACTCTAAATTTTGCCAGTTTTGCCTGAATTCTTTTCATCTTGAGCCACTATTCCATGACTTAAGCATTGCACTAAGAACTGGCCCGACCTCCCAGATCCCCTCTTCCACTTTCATCTCCCTCCACGCTGCCCCTCTCATTTCCCCATCATGTAAAATCAGCAGGTTGAAAAGATCTCCACGGTCCCTTCCAACTGAAAAAAATTCTATGATTTTATGATTCTCTGAATCCCAGTGCTGTGGTAGCTCTAATTTCAAGCTTGTCTTTAATTCTTTGCTTTGCTTCACAGAGCAAGAGAATAGCTTATGTTGCAAAATGCATCCCAGAGAGTAGCACCCCTGAGACCAGGAACGGGCAAGCGCAGGCGCAGCTAATGTGGGCACAGCAGCCTGACAGAGAGGAGAGGAGGAGGGAGTGGGCCTTGCTTGTGGGTTGTAAAAAGCTTTGCTTGGCAATTTGGTTATGTTGATAATTACAGGGCAGAAGTTGAGATTGCTGTGATAGTGGAGATTTTGGTTAATAGAACTGTTCCAGGAGGTTCTCTCCGATATGACTTTGTTGGAAAACTGGGAGAAGAACAGGCAGGAAATCCAAGTAAAACCTTGATATTAGCAAATTGGCTTCTTTACCTACCTTATTTCCAGGGTAATGTCCTATGTGCTTTGTTCTCTCCCTCTGATACCGCAGGGGAGCTTTCCAAGATGTGAAAACAGGTCATTGAGTCATTCATTCATTCATCGTAGTAGCAAATCTTCTTGAACAATCTCATCAAGCAAAGCCCAGGATAAGTGATACACAATTTGAGGAATTTCTATGAGAACTAAATGAGATAATTATTCTGGAAAGTGCCAAATATCAGTTCTTTGAGATTGGGGAAGAAACATCACTCTTACTATAGAAAAAAGCATTGAGTGACATCTGACTTTGCATTTTAAGAGACTTTGTAATAAACTTGTCTTAATTATATTCTTCCTTACTTTTTACAGAGTGTAGTCATTATTTTATTAATGGTGACACCAACCTGGGTTAGAAACAACCATACTGGTGTTGGTAGTAGTGGTAGTAGTAGTAGTAGTAGTAGTAGTAGTAGTAGTAGTAGTAGTAGTAGTAGTATTTTTAAATTTAAAATTTGTTCAAATTATTGAAAGAAAAAGAAATCGTATTCTCCAGAAATCTTATTTTTATTCTAGGTTCATGAAGTTCTTTTTAAATATTTATCTCACTGTCATAAATTGTATCAACAATGTTCTAGTCATAATAGCTGCAAAAGTCCTTTTCAAATTTCTGAACCTAACCCTATTATAACTTGAGTTTCTTGGTTCTCAGGTCAGGGCTAATTCCTGATTCTGTATTCAGGAATCACTCATGGCTGTGCTCAGATAAGTATATGTAGTGCCAGAGATTGAACTCAATTCGCTGCTTGCAAGGCAAGCTTCCTACCTGCTGAATATTTCTTGGGCTTCTAATTTGCCTTTTTCATGAAACGTAGGAAAGGCCAGAGTGGTAGCACAATGGTAGGACATTTGCCTTGCATCCAGCTAACCCAGAATAGACTGGGATTGATCCCTGGCATCATATAGTCCCCCGAGCCAGGAGCAATTTCTGGGCACAGAGCCAAGAGTAACCCTGAGTGCTGCCCGGTGTGTCCTCCCAAAAAATAAATAAAACAAACAAAAAGAAACAAAGGCAAACTAATATGACCATGTTCACACACAGCTGATTCAGAAATTTTGTCTTGTATGCCTAATGCCTTTTTTAAAAAAATAATTTTATATTGAATCACTGTGAGATACAAAATTACAAAGTTCTTCATGATTGACTTTCAGTCATACAATGTCCAACACCCATCCCTTCATCAGTGCACATTTTCTACCAACAATATCCCAAGTTTCCCTCTTGCCCTCACCCCTCCTTCTTTCCTTCTGTTCCTGTCCCCCAGCCTGCCTTATGACAGACATTTTCTTCTTTCTCTTCTTTCTTTACCTTTACACACTATGATTTGTAGTATTCTTATTGAATTTTCCATGCATATCACATTACCAGTTCTTGTCCAGAGTAATCATTTCCACCTATCTTTGTTACAGTAGTCCCTTATCTACCCTAATTGCTCTTCCCCACTCTTTGTGGAAAGCTTCCTACTATTGACCAGTATGTCTGTCTCTATAGTTTTGGGGTATTATTACCATATTATTTTTTTATATTCCACAAATGCCTAATATATTAAATTTTTTATATTGGGCAGGGAACAACTAAAAGCTCCACCTCCCAGGCAGTTAATAACTTTATTTTATTAGCTCTTGTCTTGTGATTTTATTTATTCTTTGAGTTAAAAAAAGCAAAAGAGAGTGAAACCCACAAGAATACTCTGGCTTGCTTCCAGGGTACAAGAGACCCCTAACTGTTAGCAGAGGAGCTGCATGGGTGTGCAATTTTTTCTGATAGTCAGCCCTCATGGCCAGTCTCATAGCAGACACATGAGTGATTTATTACTTCTTAATTGGTAATAAAGTTTTTTTTTCAGCAGCACTTTTTAGCTGTTCCAACTTCTGCCTTTACAAACTTGCTGTCTCTCAACCTCTCTCTCTCTGTCTCTCTCTCTCTCTGTCTCTCTCTCTCCTCTCTCTCTCTCTCTCTCTCTCACACACACACACACACACACACACACACTGACTGACATCACTTTGTTCTTATTTCACATAATGTGACCTCACAAACCTTTCATCAAGTCAGCCAGGTGGAAAAATTCCTTTGTTGAAAGAAGTATTCATTCAGGGTGGTAGAGGTGAGTCTTTGGGCAGGAGAGGGAGTGGTAGACAAGGTGGGGAAGAGAAGAAAGGGTGCTGAAGGGAAAAGCTTCCAGAGTGGGGAAGTGAGTCAGGTTTTCAGGGGTGTGCCCTATTGATGAGAGGTCTCCTTCTCCTTCCCATACCCCACCTGCCAACATCTCCAGAAGCTGACAAATCTGTCATTACGGGACTGGGGGTATGGAATTCATAATATACAAATTCAAAGAAACAGAGCTCTGGATTAATACCCACTGATGATAACTTGGCTTAAACAAAGTCAGCAATCCTTCCCTGTGTTTCAGGCCAGCATCCTGGGAGGAGATAGTTTTCTCCTTCCTTCCTTTCTTGATTTCACTCCCCTTCCATCTTCAACACTGTCACATCTAGTTAAAGTCACCCCAGTCACCAGACCCTGTCCTGTCTATTAGTGCCTTTTCAGTTCACTCAATTAACCCTAACATTGCATACCCTAGAGCCAAGCTTTAAGAAAAGTTTTTGGAAAAGGGCCCAGAGGGATCAAGAACAAAGCCAAAGGTAGAATAAGATCTGTGATGTCCTTTGTTATTCAAGGACCAGTATCACTACACAGGGATTTGAGATTTAAAAAAGTTTTAATGCAACTGGAGCCCATATTTCCTCATTAAGGTTAATTTGACAGGCACTCCTTAAATGCCTAGGATTTTGATGAAAGCCCCACAATAAAATGAGGATTTCCAGAGGTCCTGTACAACACCTGGGTGCTAACATTGCCCTCCCAGGCATTAGGTGAAGACTTCATCTCTAAATTCTTTTGTCCTCTCTCATTTATTCATGATACTTGATGAGGACCTATGGCTATAATAGAAAATTAACTTTGCCCCACAGTCATGCTGTGGAAAGCAGGAAATAGCAAAGTATAATCATGGGAAGCTATATAGATTAAAATAAGTATCCTCTACCAAAACCTGTCATTTTTACCACTTTTTTTCTCAAAAATATTCTTCTGTTTTGTTCTCCTCTCTATTCTTTAACACTTCCAACATTTTTAGACTTTGTCTTGGTTTTCTTTTGAGGTACCACAGATTGATATTAGAACATCTGATAATTCCTTTTGATTTCTCTTAAAATTTACTGGCATATATGCTTCTCGCACTTATTGGTTTGTCTCTCTGAAGCAATTATTAAGTAAATATTGGGGGGAAAGTTTCATTTTATGGAAGAGTGGCAAAGCTGGTAAGAAATTTTCTCTTTGTTCTATCACTCCTATTCAATCACCTTCATCGTTAAAATCTAAAACTGCCAAGGTACACTTACCAAAATTAAGGATTTCAGTGTGTGGGAAAGATTGTACAGTGGTTAGAGTACTCTCCTGGCACATTGCCCACTTCAATTTGATCCCTGTCAAATTGAACCTGAACACCAGGAAGAGTAATTCCTGAGTGCCAACCTAGAGTAACCTTAGAGGATCACTTAGAGTTGCCTCTCACCCCCAAAAGAAATTAGAAGATGGCATTGGTACATCATTATTAACTGATTACAGATTTTATTTTAACTTTATTCTTTGAGCCAGATCCAGTATAGTTTTCTTCACCGCATTGAGTTGTTTCTAGTCTCCACTGGTTTACTGTCACAATTTCTCAGTCTGTTTTATTTTCAATGACACTCTTGACCATGACACTCTTGAAAATTTATAGCCAGATCTTCTTGAAGGAACATCTATTGGGCTTTCCCTGTTGTTCTTATAATGTCTAAAATAATGTTTATCAGCATACAACACTTCTGACATCAAATATATATTGTTGATTTTCCCCTGAAAGTAGCCAATTCCTAGACATAGGAGGTGTGAATTCTGTAATTCAAATCTGATCTAACACTACCCCCAGCTAGCAGCAGATATCATAGCTTAAGGTGGCTCAGTTCCACATGTACAACCCTCTTTAGAAGTCATTAGGAACAAATCCTCAGAAGATTTAGTGTCCAGACTGACAGTTTCAAAATTGGATGCACCTATGAACTTCTTCTGGTTTTTTATTTTTATGTATTTATTTATTTATTTATTTTGGATTTGGGATTACACTGGGCAATGCTCAGGGAGTTGTTCCTAGCTCTACACTCAGAAATCACTCTTGGCAGGCTCAGGGGACCATATGGGATGCCGGGATTTAAACCACTGACCTTCTGCATGCAAGGAAAATGCACTACCTCCATGCTATCTCTCCTGCCCCAACTTCTTCTGTTTTAATCATGTATTAGAATCATGAAACTTAAAAATATGTTCTACTCATTAATTTATTATGAAGGATAGCTAAACCACCAGATGAAAGCATACAAGATGAGTTTAAAAAAGTTCTACACAGAAATCTCTATCTCTGAGGAATTGAGATACTTTGCCCTCTTAGCAAGTGAATGTCAAAAGTTCTTTGAACTCCATCATTTAAGGTTTTTTGTTGTTATTGTTGTTTTTAAGAGTTCTTTATTTTTTGCCTATTATTCTTTTTTATTAATAATTTTAATTTTTACCAAAGTAGATTATAAATCTTTCACAGTAGTATTTTAGGTATACAGTGACATTGAATCAAGTCATTCCCACACCAATGTTGTTTTCCCTCCACCCTTGTTCCCAGCATGCATGCCATATCACCCCTCCTTTGCCCCACGAGCAGCTAGTATCCTCACGAGCTGCTAGTATAATTGTTCCTTCATGTCTAGCTTGTTGTAGATTGGGTATTGATTCTGTTGCAGTTGACTTTGGGTTTGGTGTTTAAGTCTTATCATTCTTATTTCTACTCAATGTTCATAAGACTGTTTGGTCTTGGTGCCCTTCATTATTTCCCCCTCAATTTGTGAGGCAGAACAAGATGATTCAAATTATGTGTTTCTGTTTGAAGGTAAGAAAATTAAAAAAGAAAAAGAAAAAAGGGGAGAGGCAAAAATTCAAACAAAAAATGGGTGGAGTACTTCTAGAGACTATAAAAATAAGTTTAAGAAAGGGGAAAAGGAAGGAAAACATAAAAATAATACAAAAAATCAAACCCCAAAAAACAAAATCAAAACAAACAAAAAACCTGAAGAGCACCACAGCAATAAAGATAACAACCAAACACTAACCACAGTTCTAAAATAAAGAGGAATCAAAGCACAGGGGGGAAAAAGGCAGAGAAAAGAAAAAAAAAAAAACAAGCAACAACAATTACCAAAAAAATTAATTTGTGCTATTTTTTGCATAGGCACAGTAAAAATTGGGGAGATCACAAAGGGATATCCCCTGGCTTAAGAGATACAGGGTTTCTCTACCCTTGAAGTATACTGCCATGGTTATAACTACAGGCTCCATACATGCTCTTTTACTCTTCCCTAGGTCCTTTTCTGATGTTTGTAAGTTTTCCACTCTGTCCTGGATGGTAAAATCAGTCCTCTGTAACTAGTGATCTTGGTATTTGTGCATGTCATAGGATGGAGCCTAGGATGTAGTCTTTCTTTATAGTTCCAGAACTTTTGTTCCATTACTGTTATTTTAATCAGTCTTCTGTGGTCAGTGGTCTTGGTTTTTGTACCAATCCTAGGACGAAGCTTAGGATAGAATCTTTCATTATGTTTCCAGAAGTTCTGTTTTTATGGAGGTTTATTTACACCAGAAAGACTGGTTAAATCATTGACCATTGATAATTAGGTCAATCTATGTCCACTCTCCCTCTCTTCTATTCTTTGAAGTCAATGTGGTGAAATTGGAGTCAGCCCTCTAGGACAGTGGTGGGCAACCTTTTTTTTTTGAACTGAGCCATATCTCTCAAAACCATGATTGAAATTTATTTTGAGAGTCACACAGGGCATGCACTGACAGAGGCTAGGAGCAGAGTCCTGACTCCTGGAGCGGCCACCAGCACACAGAAGAGCCGCGCTAAAAAGTGGAAAGAGCCACAGCTTGCCAACCACTGCTCTAGGAAAGTAGAGGGTGTGACTAGCTGGTAGAGCACTTCCCTTGCATATGTGAGTCCCTGGATTTCATTCTCAAAAAACTCTCCCTCCAACCCCCAAAAAAGCCATGAAAGTTCTAACTCTGTAATTAGTTATTTGGGCCATGGTTTTTCTGGTGACTTATCACCATCAGGAGTTATCTAGGAATTCTCAGATTCCAATCATCTCATTTTAATTTGCATAATGCAGATATCAAGGGACTAAGGCATTGTGTGTCAAATATCCAGTCAAATATTACTTTTTTGTTTATTATAAATAGGAGTGTAAGTGTTAGGAAAGAATACAGTACAGTAAAAATGTCTTTTTATCACATTGTGCCAAAGAGTATGCGACATTCACATGACATCACCAATGATCCGAGCCTTCATTACTAGGCAAATTTCATGTTTTTGGTTTCTCCACTCTAGATTCACTATTTTCATGAAGCAAAATAGTTTTATTAAAAGAAATTTACTTAGAAGTGTGTGAAAGAAGAGAAAAGCCCTTTTCCCTTAAACACAAAGCCCTTTTTCTCTTAAAATTCCCAGATAATAGATTGCACTTAGTTTTGCAATGCTTTATCTTTTTTTCAGGAGGATAGTTTAGTTTAAGAAATTAGACTTACTCAGGGCCTGAGCATTGGTGCAAGTGGTAAGGCATTTACCTTGCCAGCACTTGCTAGGACAGACAGAGGCTCAATCCCCTGGCATCCCATATGGTCCCTGAAGCCAGGAGGGATTTCTGAGCACCTAGCCAGGAGTAACCCTGAGCATCACCAGGTGTGGCACAAATAATTAGCCTTAGTCACAAAAGATAAGCAACATATTTAAATTATATAAATTAAAACGGGCCTAGAAGGGCCAGATTGGTGGTGCAAGTTGTAGGGTGTTTGCATTGCCTGTGCTAGCCTAGGCCAGAATGCAGTTCGATCCCCTGCCATCCCATATGATCCCCCAAGCCAGGAACGATTTCTGAGCACATAGCCAGGAGTAATATCTGAGCATCACCAGGTGTGGCCCAAAACTAAATCAAAATAAAACAAAACAAAAAACTGATCTAGAGCTTTAGAATATATACCAATCATGTTTAGAATGATGGTACATAAGGTAAGGTGCTTTCCTTGCCCACAGTTAGAATGGGTGAGATTTCTGGTATTATATATAGCTCCCTCAGTCCTACAGGAGTGATCCCTGAGTGCAGAGTTAAGAAAAAGTGAGCTTTGAGCACAGCTGGATGTAGCCCTAGACTGAAGATTCTGTGTGTGTTAGTGTGTATGTGTGTGTGTGCATATCAATCATATAAAGATCTTGTTGGACTCATATCATTTAGGTGGTTTTCCTGATTCTTAAAAGCAAATGGAAATTGACATAATATTGAAAAGAAAAAAATCAAGTACATGTAGAAGAAAATAAAATAATCTGAAAGAAAAACCACTATATGAACAGAAAAAGCTAAGGTAAAATTTTTTTGCTTGTTTTTTGGGTTTTGGGTCACACTGGGCAGCACTCAGGGTTACTTCTGGTTCTACACTCAGAAATCTCTCCTGGCAGGTTCGCAGGACCATATGGGATGCTGGAATTCGAACCACCCTCCTTCTGCATGCAAGGCAAACGCCCACCTCCATGCCATCTCTCCAGCCCCTTAGGTAAAATTTTAAGTAAACTTTAATCAAATAAATAAGGAGACATAATACTAGATCAAATGCCAGAAGATTAAAAATAAGATGAAAAATTATATTTTGTTTTCTCAGGAAATATGGCATGAACATTTATTATATTGGTTGTATGTTGATTTCAGGACAAAATAATAATAGAAATATCGCACAGGTCTATCTTTTATGATATGACATTAGAATGTGAAGGAAAAGCTTGTATGCTTTTGATTGGATAGACTCTACTAACACCAGTTATGAAAGAGGTGAGTTTTATAAATAAAACTTGAAATGCCTAAAGAAAAATAAACCTTTCCTTAGTCCTCATTTTCCTAAATCTCAACATTTGTTGTGCTTCTAGGAAAAAATTACTATTCTTCCGTAGGACAAATTGGTAACATGGTAAGGGAATACTCAAACTAGAAATTCCATAAGATCAAAGATTTATACATCCATGTGGTTAAAGTCAAAGGTTTTTTTAGTATCTGGCAAATAGATGCTGAACAACTCTAGCATATATATGGAGACAAATGAGCTACAACAAAGAATCAAATTACATGATACTATTACACTTGGTTTCCCATTCCACTATTTTGTTTGTTTGTTTGTTTGTTTTTGGGTCACACCCAGCAGTGCTCAGGGGTTACTCCTGGCCCCATGCTCAGAAATTGCTCCTGGCAGGCACGGGGGACCATATGGAGCACCTGGATTCAAACCGATGACCTTTTGCATGAAAGGCAAACGCCTTACCTCCATGTTATCTTTTAGGCCCCTATTTTTTTTTTAATTTAACCTTGGGCCTTACCCAGTGTTGTTCATGGCTTACTCCTGGGTCTGTGTCCATGAATAACTCTTGGCAGTTCTCAAATGACCTTTTGCAGTGCTGGGGATTATATAGGGGTGGCTTCATGCATAGCAAATGTTTATCCACTGGTACTATCTCTTCAGTCCTCATTCCATTTTCCCCTTTTAGTTATTAAAAAATATTTTAGCCTATAGTATGGACTGAATGACCAAGCAGAAAGTCAATGTCTATACACATAAATTTGACCAAGCATTGAATTAAGCATAGAATCACATATTTGTTTTTATTCTTGTACAGATGAAATAAAAGAAATCCTAATGGATAATTGAAAATATTTTTATTTGTAATTTGGGTTAATTATACCAACTTTGTGACAATCATACTATTACACCATATTAAATATATAGATAATGAAGTTCAAACAAGTTAAATACCTTACTTAAGGACAGAACTTTGTTGGGCATTAACAAAGCCATTATTTAACAGAAGTTACTTCTTAGTTAGAATATCAATTAGAGGGGCCCGGGAGATAGCATGGAGGTAAGGCATTTGTCTTTCATGCAAAATGTCATTGGTTCGAATCCCGGTGCCCCATATGGTCCCCTGTGCCTGCCAGGAGCAATTTCTGAGCATGGAGCCAGGAGTAACCCCTGAGCACTGCCGGGTGTGATCCCCCAAAAAAAAAGAAAAAAAAAGAATATCAATTAGAAATATAGCTTTGGGCTCACAATTTATTGAAGTGTCAATAATGAATTCATCAAATGAAAGGAAATTCACTCAATGAGGACGTGAGATGCTGAATAGGATGAATAGACTAATGAGGCAAACTTCAATGGGACATACTTGGAGTAAAAATTAAAATTAAGTAAAAATAATTAAAATTAAAAACTTCAAAGAACTTTCTCTTCCTGACACAATCCAAAACAAAATGTCAGAGTAAATAATATTTAGATAAAAATATATTGAATTATTTCAATTTCAAGATCTTACTATAAGTAGGCACAATTGTAATAGTAAATATAACATCAACTATCCTAGTGAGAAATTACAGTGTACTCTTTCTTTGAGGTTCTTTATAATTTATTACAACTTCTCCTGTTTTCCCAACAATCCAAAATAAATTTGCAGTTTAAAATCAATTCAAAGCTAGAGTGATAGTATTTGGCCAATATGGCTTTGGACCCAGAACTCCGTATGGTCCCTGAGCACTTCCAAGTATGCAACTTGAGTGCAGAACCTAGAACAAAACCTAAGACAAACACGTGCCCCTCACCCACCCATCCCCAAAATTAAGTTCAGAGAAATTACTGATGATTCAAAACACATATTTACTTGATTGATTAAATTAAACATCTAGATTTTGGTCCTTGTTTTCTCTTATTCAATTAATAACCGAACAGAATGTATTAAAGATTATTCTATTCAAAATTTTTTCATAGATGTAAGAGAATAAGGCATAATTCTTACCCCTCCAGGAGCTAATAGGATAATTTTGTGAAATAAGTGACTTCAATAAAGTGTCCATCTTTAAAAGATATAAACTAATCTGATCCCCATTTAAGAAACTAAATATTCTTATAGGAGTCAAGGAACTGTGTTGCAAAGTACTAACTGTAAAGTGATACAGAATGAAAAGTAACCTGTGAGAAAATTATTTTTACCTTATATACATTGCTTCATTTAACAGTCAATAAGCTAAACCTAAACTATGTGGATGAATTAGGCAATTTTCTGCTAAATGCTCTGAATTCCTATGAGAGGACCTACCGAGTAATATAAAATCACCTCCTCCTCTAAAATGCTGCAGGAATTGAAACAGACGAAGGGGTATTGTTTTGCAGAATCATTAAGGATGACATCATTTAGGATTAGGTTATCTATGTAAAGGACCGATAAAAAAAGTAATTCAAATAAGGTAGAAGATCATTTCTCTCCTAGGCAAGAGAAATTGGAGATAGCAAAATGCAAGATTCACATAGTAGTTCCAATTTTGCCAAGACTGCATCAAATTTCACCACTTGGTTCAAGAATCTTGTTCTAATCCAGCCATAATTGCCAAATAGAAGGATTGCAAAGAAGCTTGAAAATGCATATGACTAGTATGTTTGTCATTCAAGATAAACCGGAGATGCACAGGCCAGAAAATTAAGTCTGGCAATTTCCTTGGCTAAAAGTCTATTTTCTTATGAAGAGATAATTAGAACAAAGGATTTTGCTGTTTAGTTTTGGGGCAATATCCTGCAGTACTTACTCCTGGGTCTTCTTTTAGGAATTACTCCTGGGAACTATATGGGGATGCCTGAGATTGAACCCATGTGTGCTGTATACAAGGCAAGCACCTATCTGCAATGTTATCTCTCCAAACCTGTAACAAAAAATTTTAAGTCAATTATGTATCCCTGCCAGAGAGAGCATAAAAAGATTAATTACAAGCATTAAGTAACTTTTCTTCCAGATCTACCCCCTTTTCTGAAAGTAGTAACCATCAGTTACAACAATGATGATGCTAATTAATAACTAGCCAATGGCTTTCAGATTTCAGAAATGATCAGAATTTCCTGGAAGACTTGTTAAAATACAGTTGCAAAAAACCAACCCTTATTCAATATTCCTTATTCAGAAGATCTTATTCAGTTCCTTATTCAGTAGGTCTAAATTTAGGGCCATAAAATTTGCATCTAATGAATTCCCAGGTGATGCTAATGTCTTTGGTATGGGAACCATATATATAATTTGCTACTCCAAACAAATATACAAAGATGAAACATCAGGAAAAGGAGAGGGTGGGAGCAGGAATGAGGTTGTGAGTGTTAATGATGAAATACACAATGGAGAGTAGAAATGGCAATAATGACACCAAGACATGAATATTGGAAAACTAAAAGTCAGCACCTCTAATTCACTTATTATGTCTCAGAAGATTTCTTCTAGGATATAACCCAGAGACTGTTGCTCAAGAGATTCTGTATATGACTATGCTCTGACCTGCTCGACTGTTATTTTGAGATTAGAAGTAGTCAAGTTTTATGTTCCAAATTGCTGAAATCCGAATTCTCTTATTTATCTGACAGAACTCCATAGCCCCTTTGGAACTGCAATCCTATATATGGGATGTTTGAGTCAATGATCCCCCCTGGCAGGGAAGAATGCTGATACTAGAACAGCCATAACCAACTTCCTCTAATTCCACACTCTCATGGAAAAAGTCAGCTAAAACTTCTACTTTCTTTATTATCCATCCATAACTCTTTCTTTACGATCACTTCCTTTTTGGTGGCTGCCAAGCATGTTAAGTTAAAAAGTTTATTTTTCTGGAAAGTTTTAGCCATTGATCATTCAGGGCAAAAATATTTGCTGGATAGATGTATGGGGCATATTTATTATTCAAGAGTTATTATCTTCATTGTTTTGCATGTTACTCTCACATATATAATTATACTCAGGACTATAAAATACATACATAATTTTTACCAAATCAAAACCTATACATGCCATCAGCATACTCATTTCTTTAGGTCAATGTGAGTATCTGAAGAAGCCAGATCAATACCCAATGTCAAGGAAATCTCTGAAGGTTAAATGGCTGAGACACTGTCTACAATTTTTACCAGAAAAACTTTGGAGTTTTCTGCTGGCTTTACTTGCAAAAATGCTAGTCCCTACCAAAAATACTAGGCTCTGCCTGTGAGTATCATCTGCCAGTTTCTGATCTCACTCTCTTTCTTAGCCACCACCAATTAGAAAAATAAAAAGATTAAAGAATATCAGGTCCTAAAACTGGCTTAAGGCAAGAGGGACAGTGATAGGCAGAACATAAATTCCGAAAGATATTTGTGCAAGAGGAGTTACAAGAGCATGAACACTACCAAAGTGACCCTAAATACAACCTTCAGATGAATCTTGAACTGTCTGGTCAGTGGGTATTCAATGAGAAGTTAGATTATACTTTTTTGTGTGTTTGTGTGCAAATGTGGTGCAGATAGAGTATAGATTAGATTCACAGCTCCATTCCCTCTCTGACTAATGTTGCTATGAATCAGGATCTTCCTTGCAGTGCTGCCACATCACTGACCCCCTGGGGTTGATTTACTGAGGTAGGTGTAGGAAAACAGGAAAATATTAATGCTCTAGCAATTCTCTCCTTCCTTCTTCTTCCCCATTTCTTCATTTGGCATTAGAAACCTAAAGCTCAGCCAGAAAGTAAAAACAAATGAGATTTTAAAGTCACCCATACCTCAGGTGGCAGTCTGTCTAAAGAAAATGAAGTTGATCCGTTTTAAAGATTTGATTGGGTTTAGGAAGATAGTTCCCTGATCTCCGTTTATCTTCCCTAATCATTTGCATATTTTTTTCAGTCTCATTTAACTATTCTTGCCACAGGGATAAAATGAGTGAGAATAATGTAAAAACAACAACAAAAAGGAAAAGAAAAAGAAGGAATAGAGGAATTAAAGAGCTCCTGAGTGAATAGGTAATTTGATTCACTGTTTACATTGCTGGAGGAGATATTTAAACAATTGACCTACTTGTGACCCTTTAATTGAGATTTCAAAGGGATTTTTAAAGCCAAATAAATTTTACAATATTTTGTGGACTATAAACTAATCCAGGTAGTCAGTTTAAAAAGGGGATAGTCAGGAGTCATTTTGGTGGAGCTACCTAAAAATATTCTCATGTTTTTGTATGAAATTATTAGTAATAAACTATCAGAATTTATGGTAACCAGAATATGCAACATAGTATGTTTAGGCAACTATATGTGTGCATAAAGATAGAATATAGGACAAAGAAAAATACATATATTCTGCCACATAATTTACATAATAAAATGTTTTACTGGGGAGAGATCAGCATAAGTTTGATATCGAAAAATGAATTCACATAGCAGGCAAGGCTCTGTTGGGGTCTTTTATGAGGTTATATATGGTACAAGACATCACTGTATTGTCACATACAAAGTAATGAAAGAATTTCAAGGACAATATCTGAAAAGAAAAATAATTAAGTGAAAATTCATGAACAGCTCTTCTGATAAAATACTACAAAAATTAGCAAAGTTGGAAAAATATGTCACTGCTGTGTAACTTAAGCAGCAACAACATAATGGAACAACATAGTAACAAAATAATGGAATGATCAAAGTTTTATAACACACCTTCACTTACCAAAACATGCATGTACTTTTGTGGAAAGAGAAAGGAATTCTACATAATAATTTTTAAATATTTTAATAATAAATTTATTAAGATGATATTGAATGTATGAATTCATAAGTAAAAATTTAACCTGATATTGATTTCTCCCCTGACTTGACTAAATGTATCCTGTACCAAGTAATTGGAATAGACTATTACATAGACATAATGCTCTTCTCTTTTCTCTAACAGAGTTTACTAATGTTGGAATAGCATAATTTCAGATGAGAAACCCCTTTGAACATAAAAAGTTACATAGTTTGAAGTAGAAATAGTCCTAGAAAAGTTGGTTCCACGGTTTCGGTTAAAGTTAGAGGGAAAAGGTAGGACATAAGAAAATCTAGCTAATTTAATTGGTCTTTCTGAAACTCATCCACCAAAGAGAGAGCCAGTCAAATAGATAATGGAGAGGGTTAGTGGTGGGAAATAGTAACTATATAAAAAGGTTCATTGACTGGATAACTTCTTTGACTTCTTAGCAATGCCTGACCAGATGGCAGGAAAAGCAGCAGTTCTCATTTATATGACTCAAGAACAAAGGAGACAAAAGGACAAAAAGTCACTGGGTTTGAGAGGACCTTGAGAGAAAGGTTATTGAGTCACAATGTCCAACTACAGAACAGCCAATAGGAGCAAGGGGACACAAGTTACAGAGATTCACTCACAGAGTTCAGTCTTGGAAGTCTTGCACCAGGTAGAGAACAGCACTTGGTGTTTATACTGGAAAGTAGAGAACAGTGAAGGGAGAGAATGCGTAATTCTGTGCATAACTAAGAGAGAATATCAGGAGGTACCAAGAATCACTTATTAACAGTATGCAGTAAACCATGCAAATAGTTGAACCATGCAAATAGTTGTTCTGCATGCAAATCTTTCCTATCTTACTTACAAACCTACATATCCAAGAGCTAATCTAATTTTGCAAACACCACTTTATAGGAAAGACTGAATTTGTTCACTAAGTTCTTTAGTAGTCCATTACTTGAGCACTCTACCTGGAAACAACTAAAGAATTGAACTAATCATTCAAATCCTTCAGCCAGGTCTCCAGAATTTAAGTAGAGGATTCAGAAGCTGTATAAGTTACATGTTATTGCTTCTGTTTTCGGTTAACTTTATTTACATTGTTGTTATGAAAATATGACCCACCTTTGGATAGGCGGAAGCCACATAATTTATGCCTTTTGTCTTTATGTAAAAAAAAGGGTGGAGATGTAGCTCCACCCCGGAATACAGGTAACTGAGACCCGCCCATTTGGCTGCAGACCCTGCCCATTTCCAGGGAGGGGTCTGGGAAAGGTACTTAAGGGCTCTGACCCAGAGGGGAAGAGCTCTTTTGTCTTTGGTCCAGAACCTTGGCTGAGACAAGTTAAGATGCAGGGCTAGCTGCTTAAAAGGTTATGATGTATGCCACACATGTAGTGGCTAGGATGAATAAAGCTGTTACTTCCTGAAGCCTGCATGTGAGTGAGATTTCTGCCCGCTGCTCTCATGAATCTCCAGATCTGATGGCTAATCAGGGTTGTGGAGCCACATGATTCAGAGCCTAAAGACAGAGGCCTCCTTTCACCGTCCAAGCCAAATATAAGGCCTAATATTTACTACAATAACATACTTAAGTTGAGCAAATTGCAAGCTCAAAAAATAATTTCTGGGATAAAGAGACAATACAGGATTTAAGGTTATTGCTTTCATGTCTGGCCTGGTTTGATCCTTGGGATTGCATATGGTACCTTGAACACTGCTGGTATGACCCTAAAACAATAACTCCCAAAGAAAAAATTCATAGTATTAAAAATGATGAATAAACAAATGAAGAATCTTTTAAATGATAAATATGTCCCCCAAATAAAAATGAACATAAACTCTAATTTTAGAGTAAATTATCTTAATAGTAAAGATTTAGTAGGATATAAAAAATTTAGACTGTTAATACTTTCAAAGTAAATAGACTTTATGAAACAAGTTGAAATACTGAGTGGTTTGGTAGACTGCATTTTTGCAAAAAAAGATTGGCTACAAATAATCATTTTAATATGATAGTTATTTCATTTTATACAGTACAAAGTCTATCAATGACCAGAATTAATTACACTATAAAATAAGGAATATAAATTTTCAAAACATCAAAGAAAGAAACTCTAGTTTATAGTGTCAAGAATTGAACTTACATCCTTAAATGGAAGATACCACTGAGTTTTATTTTTTACCATTGTTTCATATTCCTGTTCTAAAAACTTATCAGCTATAAATAGAATTTAAAAAAGTATGGAGAATATACAAGAAATGTGCATAAATTTTGGCAATGGAGAGATAGTACATAAACTACAGTACTTGCCTTACATACTACCAGTTCTGGTTAGATCCTCAGCACTAAATAAAGTCCTCAGAGCACTACCAGGAGTGAGCCTGAAGCATAGAACTACAAGTAAGATCTGAGCACTGATAGATGTACTCTCATTTCCCCAACCTCAAAAAAAAAAAAAAGAGAATAAGTGATTTTTATTTATTTTATTTATTTTTTATTTTTTATTTTAACACCTTGATTACATACATAGTTGTGTTTGGGTTTCAGTCATGTATAGAACACCACCCATCACCAGTGCAATGTTCCCATCACCATTGTCCCAA
>PVKC010018514.1:0-19598 GCA_004027635.1 Crocidura indochinensis
CCAGTTCCCCTTCTGCAACCCATATACCCCACCATCACCCCCAGTCTGCTAGAGTAGGTGGTCCCCTCTTTGTCGAGCTCACTATTAGTGATCATATATCTGTTTGGTCTTGGTACCCTCCCTTGTCTCCTCCTCTATTTAAGAAGCAGAGCTAGATAAATCGAGTTATGTGGCTTTGTTTGAAGGAAAGAAAAGCAATAGATTGGGGTACAAAATAAGAGAAAAAAAAGAAGCCAAATATACTGAAAATAGTCAGAGTCCTTCCAGAGGACTTCAAGCTCAGTTTAAGAGAGGATGTGAGAAAGGCAATTGAAACACCACCACAATACAGAAAGAAATATCAAATTAAATATTCAGTGACCACCACAGCAATAGAGACAAGCACCACACAACAGTCTTGGTTCTGAAATCAACTCATGCTGGAGTGCAAAAATAAAAAGATTAGCTAAAATAAAATAAAATAATATTGAAGACATCAACTTCAATCTCTACACTAATACAAAGACGCCAAAAAATCGATCAATCGATAAATACATATGTGGAAAAAATGGTTGTTTTGTGCTTTTTTTTTTCCTTTTTCCCCTGCATAGGCACAGTAACTATTGGGGATATTATAGAGGAAATTCCCTTGACCTAGGAAATACAGGGTCCCCACCCCCCATGAAGTGTACTGTCATGGGATTAACTATAGACTCCTTGCATGATCATTTACTCTCCCCTCAGTGTTTCTGTGGTGTATGGAAGACTTCTGCTTCATCATGGATGGTAAAATCAGACCTCTGTAACTAGAGATCTTGGTGACTGTGCAGCTCAAGGAATGGAGCTTATGATGAAGTCTTTCTTTGTGGTTCTAGCAGTTCTTCTTCTTCAGTGTCGTTTTAATCCATCTTCTGTAGTTGGTGGTCTTGGTCATTATGTTGCTCCTAGGATGGAACCTGGGATAAAGTCTTTTGTTATTTTTCCGGAAGACCCCTGTTCAATTGCGATTGTCTCAGCCAGACCTCTGGAATTGGAGCTCTTGTTTGTTGAACAGATCATAGACCAAAAGCTAGGCTAGAGCTTTTTGTTGCTGTTGTTGTTGGTGGTGGTCCCTGGATGTGTACTGTCCCGTCCTGGTTCTGGTTACAACATCCAGTCATCTGTATATAGCAATCTTGGCTTTTGCACAGATCAAAAGGGTGACATGTTTTCTGATTTTGTCTTATCGTTGGCTGATGAGGAAAGACAGCTTGCTCTTAGATCAAGTTGTTCCCATTTCCTCATTGTCATTTAATCAATTTAGCACTGACACATGTTGGCGTCAGAGCAGCATTATGCATGCCCTGGAGGGGATTGGGCTCCTGGAGCTGTTGTGGAGAACTCTGTTGTTTCTATGTCTGAGGTCCAGGAACAAAACTTTTTTAATGATAAAGTTTTTGTATGTTTAATCCCATACTGATGTTTACTTCTCAGAGAATCAGATAAACAGGTTTTAGACAATAAGGAAGATTTTACTTGGACCTTGGAAGATAAAAACTGAGGGAGATTGTAGGATAGAGAAGAGCATCTTTGGCATAATTTGACCAAAACATGAAGGCCTGGATGGATTCATATTTACAATGGTCAGAGAGGAATCAAAGTGAAGAATCAGAGGATACCCACTGGGAAGATTTAAAAACAAAGGCTGCACTGGACTGCAAAACCATTAGCAGCCTGGCATCAAGACTGAACTTATATTAATTATATGAAGTTATCTTGGGATCTTGGGCAAGGAAACAGTCCTACAAAAATGATACCCGACTACAATCATGTTTGTAATCATATGCTTAAATGAAGATATTATTAAAAAAGAAGATCTAACGCCATTTTTACTGTGCTCCTTTGACTCTTTTTTTTTTTTTTTTTTGGTTTTTGGGCCACACCCAGTGACGCTCAGGGGTTACTCCTGGCTATGCGCTCAGAGGTCGCTCCTGGCTTGGGGGACCATATGGGAAACTGGGGGATCAAACCGCGGTCCTTCCTAGACTAGCACAGGCAAGGCAGGCACCTTACCTCCAGCGCCACTGCCCAGTCCCGCTCCTTTGACTCTAATCCTTAAAAAGAAACACCCACTTTTGAGGCTAACTTAAACTAATATGCATATGTATGGAAATATAAAAACGTACTATGCCTTCAATATTTAAGGAGTTGCATACGTTTTATGGCTTTAGAATACTTGATGTGCTGCTAAGAAATATGTATTACAATCTGGGGACTTGAGGGACAAAGTAATTGTACATGGGTTCTGTTTTATTTTTCTTAATATTCTTTGGTTGAAAGTTCAATGTTAAGATATCAGCAAGTGATCGTCCTTCCACTGTAACTTTACCTTGTCCTCTTTCTTTGCATCTTTGTTCTCATAATTAAAAATTTAAAAAAAGAAGAAAAGAGAGAAAGAAAGAGAAATACAGAAAGAGAAAAAAGATAGGAAGAGAAAGAAAGATAGAAAAGAAAGGAAGAAAGACAGAAAGTGAAAGATAAGAAAGAAGGAAGGAAGAAAGAAAAAGAAAGAGAAAGGAAGGAAGAAAGGGAGGAAGGAAGGAAGGAAGGAAGGAAGGAAGGAAGGAAGGAAGGAAGGAAGGAAGGAAGGAAGGAAAAGGAAATAGCTGGAGGGCCACAGCGATGGCATAGCTGGTAGGGTAGCATAGCCTTGCACTTGGCTGACACGGGACAGACTTCAGTTCGATCCGGGCATCCCACATGGCTCCCCTAGCCTGCCAGGGGGGGTGTCGTCCATGCTTATTTCTTCTCATGCACCTGAACTCAGAATACAGGACAGAGAAGATAATTGCATCTTTCAAGCTGGCCACAATCCAATTGTATGAACCATGTCTATAGGAAGTCACTTTTTTTTTTTGTTTTGTTTTTTGGGTCACACCCGGCAGTGCTCAGGGGTTACTCCTGGCTCCATGCTCAGAAATTGCTCCTGGCAGGCACGGGGGACCATATGGGGCACCGGGATTCGAACCGATGACCTTTTGCATGAAAGGCAAACGCCTTACCTCCATGCTATCTCCCAGGCCCCTATAGGAAGTCACTTTTAGAGAGGATATTGATCTCTTTCTAAATATCTCTTTTCATTTAGGCTGAGTCCTTTTCAACTATTTTCTATAAGATATAAAATTCCCTTTCTGCTTATTCCTTTAAATAGTCAAAAATAGCTCAAACTCTGAACTGCTCCTCCTTGCAGAACTAATGCTGGCCTTATACATCAACTGTTGCTCTGTCATCAGCAGTTGGTTTTTGTACCAAGCTCCTCTGAGTCCACATTTAAATTACTTTCTTCATTGCTGCTTGTTAATACTCATAGAAAAATTTGATTTGGGAAATTCTATGATTGGGAAAATGCAGGTATTGCCAGAAGTGTGAGTTTGACTCAGGAAGTGAAGTAAAGCCTCTGAGTCATCCAGAACCTATAATTCATATAACATGCAAAGCAATTTGCTTTCTAAAGGACTTCAGTTTTTAACATCAACTCTGATGCATGGTTGATTGTCTGGAAATATATCCTGTTTCTATGTATTGCACATAATAACATCAGGTTGATGCTTGATATTAAATAGCTTTCAAAAACAATGTAAATCTCATCAACGTGTTTTAGATAGAATTCACAAAGATTTAGTTAACATCTTATAATAAGTATATAATGATAGAAAGAGAATTATGCAAATCATTAGAGTTTTAGCTTAGGAGAGAAAAGATTTATGCATATACATGTATGTATATATGTTAATATCAGAATGTTTGTTATGTGAAAAACTGCTCTCGGAGTTGATTTTTTGCTACTGTATATGTGATTATAATATTGTCAAAATATTTTCATTCTAATTCAAGAGTTCTTGGGGAAAAATTAAATGTCTATACTATAGACTCTATAGGAACAAAATAGGTGAACTAAATGCTAGATATTCTACTTTTAATTCTGCTTTAAGCATTCCTGCCAATACTGAGCCAATTTTATTGCCATTTACTTAGCTTTTATGAGACATGCTTTGTTTACTTTACAAGGTTCCTGATCTCTGACCCATTTTTTTATTCTTTGGGATTAAGGAAATCTTCAAAGAATTATAATGAATGTGATATAAAATACTGATTCATATTGATGCTGAAAATCAAGCACTGCCCTAGGGATATGGGATTACTGAGTTCTGGGCTCACATCTTTGTACTGGAAACCTCATTTCCAGTTTTACTGGTGGAAAATCTCATAAGATATGAGGCAAAGAATGCCACAGAATTGATCCGATTTCTAGGTTTATTCTTTGTCATGTTAAAGAACACATCAGTTTATTTAACTTCTAACTAAAAAAAGGGAGGATACTAGGCCTAGCAACAGTACAGTGGGCAAGGTGCTTGCCCTGCACAAATTCAATCTGGTTTTGGTCCACAGTACCCAGTATGATCTTCTGAACCCTGCTAGGAGTAATACCTGAGTTTAGAGCCAGAAATAAACCCTAAGAACCTCTAACTGTGCCCCTCCCAGAAAAAAGAAGAGAGGGGAAGAAAAGAAAAGAATAGCAAAGAAAAAAGAAAGAATAGAAAAGGAAAAGAAAACAAAAAGAAAGGAGAGAACAGAAAAGAAAGAAAAGAAAAGAAAAAGTACTGAAGAGATATTACAGTGCAGCAAGTAAGGCATAAGGCTTGCACAAGGTCCACCTGGATTTGATCTCTGACATCACATATGTGGTCCCTCTGAGCACTGCCAGGATAGATTCCTGAGTGCAGAGCTGAAGTAACCTTTAAGCATTGTCAGATGTGACCCAAAAACTAAGAGAGAGAGAGAGAGAGAGAGAGAGAGAGAGAGAAAGAGAGAGAGAACTGATACATTAATTTTCAAAACTCCCCCAAACAGTATTATCTACATGGAGTAACACATAAGAATAACCAGAGAAATAAACAAGATATATAGAAAAACTCATGCACTTCAAGTTCTGGTTTTGGAGTCTACTTGTTTACATTTATGTGCAAAATAGAATTACTGCTTTAACGTAATTACATCTATAGAACATAATAGTAAAAAAGTTGAAAGTGGAAGAGGCATTGATCAACTTTAATGACTGACTAGTAAAACAAAGATGATGAAAGTTCAGATTTGTCAACTGAATTTTGTGATTTAAGAGTTTTTAATAGGGACCCAGAGAGATAGCACAGTGGCTTTTGCCTTGCAAGCAGCTGATCCAGGACCAAAGGAGGTTTGTTCGAATCCCGGTGTCCCATATGATCCTCCATGCCTGCCAGGAGCTATTTCTGAGCAGACAGCCAGGAGTAACCCCTGAGCACCGCTGGGTGTGGCCCAAAAACCAAAAAAAAGAGTTTTTAATAGTCTGGTAATCTTAAAAATTACCAAGGATCTTAACATGTAAATTGTAATCCAATAATAGTAACCTTCAACACCCCCAAAATTATGTCTGAAAGACATGATTATTATTTACTACCAGTATTTTTAACAAGAATATAATAGCTCTTAAAGACAAACCAGAATGCTATAGAGAATTTACTGGGGTGGAACAGCTCATTATTTAATTTAAGGCTGAATACTAAGGCAGAGCCACATCATTCAAGACAATAAACAGCATATTTAAGAGGTAATAGTGTTAGCACCAAGATTATATTAAAGAATCCTAATCCAGGGAATAGAAATAATCATATTTATAATTTTAGGAAGTAGGGACAAGTTTGGAGGAAGCCAGTAAGGAGGAAGTCAATCTAGGAGGTCAATAGGAGGCTTTTATGATATTCTAGTAAAGAAGGTAAACATGAGCTAGGAAAATGGATCAGGATGAGAATGATGTAAACTGATTTGCATGCAATAAAAGAAAACCTAGATGGAGAAATGGGAGTATGATTCAGTTTGGCTTGAGCTATTAGTTGGGTAATGAAGAAAGGAGGAGGTTAGAGAAGGAGATGATGAATTTGATCCTGGCAATATTGAGATTGTGTGCCTGGGTTGAGGAGGATTTTCAAGGTGACAGAATATAACCGGTTGATGACTTTATGGGTGTGAGTGTGAGTTATAAGTTTTAAATGTTACCAAATGTGCTTTGCAAATAGATTGAGGATAAAATACAAATTACAAATAAAATATTTCTTGATGCTGATGGATTTTTGGAAGGCCACACCCTGTGACGTTCAGGGGTACTTTTGGCTATGCACTCAGAAATCACGCCTGGCTTGGGGGACCATATGGGACTCCGCGGGATCACAACCACAGTCCGTCCTAGGCTAAAGCCAGCAAGGCAAATGCCTTAATGCTCCACGCCACCAGTCTGGCCCCTGGATTTTCAAATTTTGTTCAAAAATATTGTGAATAAAAGGACCTTCTATTAATTCCAGTTATACTGCTTTATCAGAAGACAAATGTTTGAATTTTCTAACTTACTCATAATAACTTATCAAGCACTCATAAATTTCATTTTTTATTAAAAATGGAATAAAAAGGTATGTGCTTAACAATGTTGTTACTGATAGGGTTTCATGACTAAAAATTTCTGGCATCAAAATTCCACCTCAGTGACCACTTCTCTCCACCATGGGGTAGCAGTGTACACCTCCCTATCCTACTTTGCCCCTTTCATTGTCTTCTTGTAAGGTTTCTGCAGACCACTGTGTAGTTTCTGTTGTCTTGGCACATTTATTATTCTCCTACAAATTTTTATATATCACATGTGACAGAAACCATTTTGTGTCTGTTCATTTCCTTTTGACACTAACATCATTCAGCATGATGCTCTTCTAGTCCAAGTGATATTTTTAAAGCAAACACAAGGGACCGGAGCGGAGGCGCAAGTGGCAGGATGTCTGCCTTGCACAAGCTAACCTAGGACGAACTGCTTGATTCCCCAGCATCCCAAGCCAGGAGCGATTTCTGAGCACATAGCCAGGAGTAATCCCTGGGTGTGGACCCCCCAAAAAAAACAAACATAAGCAATATTATGGAAAGAATACTTATTTTCAGTTCTTTCCCCTTTTCCATTTCTAAAATTTTCAGTTTTAAATATTTAGGAAGACTTCTCTATATGTATTTTAATATTTTATTTGAAGCGCTGTGATTTATAAAGTTATTCAATGTTGAATTTCAGACAATGTTTCAGTATCAGTCCCACCACCAGTGCCAACCTCCCTCTACCAGTGTTCCTAAAGTCCATCCCTTACCTCTACCTCACCCAGGCCTGCCATCATAACAAGTATCTTTTCTAAATTTGGTTGTTGACTTTTGAGTCTCATTAGTTCATTGGAGTTATTGTTGTTGACTCCTTGATGTAGATAGTTCTATCCTTTCTTAATAGCATCAATTCCCTTGACTCCTGTTCCCTTTATTTCTCATTTGTCTTTCTCCTTCTCCACTCTATTTCCTTCTTCTCTTCATGTACCTTTTGGTATTCTGAATTTCTTCTTTGAGGAAATGTTTGTTCATTTCTTCTCCCCATTTTTGAATGGGGTTAGTTTTTTTTTCTAAGTTCGACTATTGCCTAGTATATCTTGGATATTAACCATTTATCAAACTGATATTAGGTGAATTGTTTCTTCCATTCCCTGGGGAGGCTTGTATGCTAATCACATTTCATTTGAGATGCAGAAGCTTCTTGATTTAATGTAGTCCCATTTGCTTATCTTTGCTTTCACTTGCTTGGACCACCGTGTTTCATTCTTGAAGATGCCTTTAGTTTCAGTGTTATGAAGTATTCTGCCTATTAAGATACAAAGATACATTAAGATACATATTACCCCCAGATAATATGAGAAACTATTCACCTAATATCTATCTGACAAGGAGTTAATATCTAAAATATACAAGGCACTGATACAACAGTAAAAAAAAACTAACCTCATCCAAAAATGAGGTGGAGAAATAAATATACATTTCCCCAAAGAAGAAATACAGAAACACAGATGGCCAAAAGGCACATGAAAAAATTCTTCACATTACTAAGCATGATGGAGATGGAAATCAAAACATGAAATATCATCTCACACCACAGATACTGACACAAATCACACACACACACACACACACACACACACACACACAAAACAGTGCTGGTTTAAATGTGGGGAGTTAGGGGCTTTCATTCTCTGCTGGTGGGAATGTAGACTGGTCTAACCTTTTTGGGAAAACAATATGGATATTCCTCAAAAAACTAGAAATTTAGCTTCCATATGATCCAGCAATACCACTTCTATGGATATACCCTAGAGAACCTAAAATCACAATACAGAGGGCCGGAGAGATAGCACAACAGCGTTTGCCTTGCAAGCAACCAACTCAGGACCTAAGGTGGTTGGTTTGAATCCTGGCGTCCCGCATGGTCCCTGTGCCTTCCTGGAGCTATTTTTGAGCAGATAGCCAGGAGTAACCCCTGAGCACCGCCGGGTGTGGCCCAAAAACCAAAAAAAAAAAAAAATCACAATACAGAAAAGCTCTTTGCATTCCTTTGTTCATTGTAGTACTAATTATGATAGTCAGACAATAATATTGAAGGGTGTAAATAAACCACGAGAATATTGCTGGCAAAAACTCAAGCACTTGCAAACTAAACATCATTTTTCTGAACTACCATTAGGTTAAGAAGAAATAACGATTTCATAAATAAGTAGAATACAGACATGAGCAACAGAATATATGGGACACAGCAAAAACTTTACTAAGAAAAGTTTATAGAAATATAGGCTTATATAGAAGACAAGAAAAGGCTTAAGTAAATAACCTAACATCATTTTTAATTAATTAACTTTTATTAGATATGATGTCACCATGATTTTCATAGTTACTCATGGTTTCAGGTGTATAATGTTGCAGTAACAATCCCACCACCAGTGTAAACTTCCCTCCACCAGTGTTCCCAGGTTCCCTCCCACCCCCAGTCTATGTTCTTGACAGTCACATTTTTAAATTTTGTTGTAGTTTGCATTTCATATTTACAGTATTGTTTGGCTCTTTAGACCCATACCTATACAACACCCTCCCAGAACCACCAATGTAGAAAAGGGCATCTGTCTCCCATGCCAGGGCAGCAGAAACTGTGAACAAGTGAGATTTCTAGAGTTTGAGGAAGAAGTCAGATGTCAATAGGAAAAAATGTCAGTGAGAAATGAGAAAAGAAAAAGGTAAACAATGATCTTTAAAGAAGAAAGAGAGGGGCCGGGCGGTGGCACTGGAGGTAAGGTGCCTGCCTTACCGCGCTAGCCTTGGACGCGGTTCGATCCCCCGTGCCCCATATGGTCCCCTAGGCCAGGGGTGACTTCTGAGCGCATAGCCAGGAGTAACCCCTGAGCGTCACTGGGTGTGCCCCCCCCCCAAAAAAAAAAGAAAAAGAAAAAAGAGAAAAACTGTGGGGAAAGTCTGTGTACAAATTAAAAGATAGATGTGGGTTAAAGAGAGATTCTAATTAGAGATAAAGTTTAGATAATAAAGTTAATAGAGTTATTGGCAGTAAGAATTTCTGACTAGAGAGGGCAAAGGTGGTTTTCTCTGTATCAAAGGGCAAGAAGATGAGCCTTTAGCCATCTCTGGATAGGGGGAGTGGAGGAACAGGGTGGCAACTATAGACTGAGGTATCATTGGGCTGCAACTTCATGATCACAGAAATATCTGGCAGCAACAGGAGATAGACTAGGAAGCATTCACATGGTAGCAATAAATTGCAGAGTTGTATGAGGTATTTTTCTCCTGTAATTGTCTATAGCTTTGCATAAGATAAGAAACTAGTGTTGGGGGCTGGAGAGCTAGAACAGCTTAGAAAAGGTGCTTACTCAACATGCAGTTTGCCCAGGTTCAATCCTCAGCCCCCCCTATATGGTCCCCTAAACCCCACCAGCAATTATCTCTAAGAACAGAGCCAGGAGTCGTTCAAAAAAAAAAAAAACAGGTGTTGAAAATACATAAAAGCAACTGAAACAGAGACCTAGTCTTCAGTAGGAAACAGAGGAGGAAATGAGAATAAAAACAGTATGGAACACTGAGAAAGTGGTGGAGTCAGTAGTTTCTTTGGTGGAAAGTGTGGTGCTAGAATGTGTTATAACTAAAACCTATCAGTAGCAGTATTGTAAACCCACAGTGCCTAAAAAAAATTTTAATAGAAGTGCCTGTCATAGATGAAGGCTTTGGGTGTGAGAGAAACTAAATATTTTCTTGGTTAAATCTTCAGGGTTTTCTGTATATTTACATCATCTCTAAATATTTATAGTTCAAGTTTTTCTTTCCACCTTGAATTCCTTTAATTTCTTTTTATTGCCTAGTTGCTGCAGTCAGAATGTCCAATGATATATTGAAGAGTAGTGATGAAGTGGATATATTTAGTGTCTTATTATAAAGCAAAGACTTTAGGGGCTGGAGCAATGACACAGTGTGTAGGGCTCTTGCCTTGCATGAGCTGACCTTGATTTGATTCCTGGCATCCCATATGGTCCTCTGAGTCTTCTAGAAGTAATTCCTGAGAACAGAAATAGGAAGTAATCCCTGAGTACTGCTGTGTGTGGCATTGAAGACAAAAAAAGACTTTCTCTTTTATCATTTATTGTTACTTTAATTTTATTATATTGCTTAGGTAAGTGATATATTGCATAGTATTTTATTTTATTTTTATTTATTTTAAAATTTTATTTAGCCTCTGTGGATTACAATTATACTTTTATTTACTTAAATAAAATGCTTCACATACTTGGCATAATTAAACATAATACATTTGGTTCCAAATAAGTAAAAACAAAGTTATTGAAAAAATAGAAATAAAAACAAATAAAATGGAAGAGAATAAAGAAAGAGAGAGCGTTGAACCCACATCAGAGACAACAAGGCTTTAGGTGGCAGAGCCAGAGACTTTTCGACCCAGAAGTCACATTGGTAGTGCCGAGGTGAAAAACGGAACCAGGCAGGGAATCCAGAGCAGATAAAACTGAATCACAGACATGGCTGCCCCACTTCCCTGTATGGCCACACACTTCTCCCACTCAAGGAATGCCTACCTGGGACAAAAAAAAAAAAGAAAAAAAAGAAAAAAGAAAACAAGACTATAATTGCAACTATGGAGAAAAAAAGCAGGGGCCCACCATGCTTAGAGAATGAAGGTGATAACTCTGATAACAAAAAAAAAATTATCAACCGTCTATTTATCCTCTAAGAAAAGGACTTTAGAGAAGAAATATGGAAGATGTTCATAAAACTCAAAGAAAGCATAGAATGAGCTTAATGAACCTCAAGTAAGAATCAAGAAGACCTGAGAGCAAAAATTAAGAAAATTTCAAACTGAAATAACAGGACTGAAAAACTTGGTAGGCGAAATGAAAACCTCACTAGACAGCCTCTCCAACAGAGTAACAGTGACAGAAGACAAAATCAGTGAGCTGGAAGATTAGATGTATAACAACTTCATACAACAGAAGAGATTGAAAATAAGCCTCTATGTTTGAACTAGGTGATGGGGATTCTTGGATTCTTGCGCTGATAATGCTAGTTGGCATTATTCCTTGTTTGCATGGGCACATTAAATGGAAAATACTATTCATACAAATAAGTCCTTATCTAATAGAGATAGGAACACACAAATATTGTAGTGCAATGGAACCTTACACCCTGAACATTGACATGATAACCTGGCACAGGCCTCAGAGGTTTGGACAATTTCTAGTCACCCCTGAACCAGGGAAGCCATCTACAAAACATCCAAAGTTGTCTATGACATCACCTGGAAGCAATCCTCTACCAGGGAAGACCCTACTGCTGCTCTAACATTGATTTACTCAAAAGAGTCTTCCCTTAACACTGAGAAGACTTAAACAACAACAACGACCTGCATACTGGACAGGACTTTCTGCATTGCCCTTCAATTATGAGTTGAAATTAGACACCGCCCCGCACCATCCTGACTTCAATGTAGGATATACAGATTCCAGGATCTTCAGTACAGAAACATGATACCAACAACAGAGACTGTGAAAAATATAACTGTATGGGCACTACAGACAATGACCAGGATTGGACAAACTAGTTTGCCTGGAGCCTAGAAATGGTCTTATGTCAGGAAACTTCAGGGGTAGGGTCTCCGTGTACTTAAGCCAAAGTTTTTCCTTTCCATGACCTCCATACTTTGGTGGGCCCATGCAAACGATAATTGCCACATTAACATTGTTTTTACAGTACTCCCTTGACTCTAAACCTTTAAGGAACCACTAGTAAAAATATCTGGAACTGCATATATGCTTTTAGTTACACTAGCATTCTGGGGGATAAAGGAGGGAGATAAGGGATATATGCTTGGGAACAGGGATGAAAGGAGGACATCACTGGTGGTGGAAAAGCCCTCATTTAATGTCACTGTGTACCTTAAATATCACTGTGTAAGATTTGTGAAAAAATAAATTAAAAATGCCTCTAATATTGTAAGCCATTATGATAAAAATTATGTTTTAATCAGAAATGTTCTTTGACTTACATGTACTATTATATTATATTAAATATATTATATGTTATGTTATGTTACTATATTATGTTATGTTAGTTCACCTCAATATGTTAATCAATTTAGTCTCTTGAATAAATTCTTAGAATGAAAAAGAAAAAAAAAAGAAAATGAGCCTCTAAACAAACTATCATACATTGGGGAAAGTTCTCAAAGAAAGTGAACAGATTAAAATAGAAATTTTTGATAAACTCAACAGAAACAACATAAGAATCATTGAGGTCCCAGAAACACAGGAAGAAAATCCCCATGACAAGGACATCATTGCAGAGAAATTCACAGAGATAAAGAGTGCATGCAACCAATCCTACATGTTTGAAGACTACCAGCCAAGAGATCTAAAAAACAAACAAACAAACAAAAACAAAAAAAACACCTCAAGACACATCCTAGTCATAACGACAAACCCCATAGATAGGGTATGAATACTGAAAGCAGCAAGATCAAAGTGGAAATTACATTCAAAGGAGCATCCCTAATATTTACTATGGACTTATCACAACAAACACTCAAAGCCCAAAAATAGTGGTGGGATATATTGACAAAAAATTAAATAAATGCATCACCACTAGTACTTCACCCAGCCAGCCTTACATCCAGGTTTGAAGGAAGGATACACAGCTTCACACATAAACAACAGCTTGGAAACTTACAGACTCAAGTCCAGCCTTAAAGGATGAACTGAAAGATCTATTTTAAAATAAGACAGACCACAAGATACACCAAAGTCCTACCAAAACATGACACTAAATTCCATAATAATAATCTCTTTCAACATCAATGGACTAAATGTACCTGTTAAGAGAGTGACAAAATGGATCAAATAGCTGAATCCAACTGTTTGTTGCCTCCAAGAAATACATCTGAAATGCCAGAACAAACAAAGAGTCAAACTCAAAAGTTGAAGGACAATCATTCAAGCAAACAACTCCCTTAAAAAAGGCTGTAGTAGCCATACTAAGTTAAGCTGACACAGATTTTAGACTTAAAAAGTTATAAGGGAAAAGGATGGAAATTTCCAAATAATTAAGTGATAGGTACAACAGGAAGAAATCATATTCCTAAGCATATACACATCCAATGAGGGACCAGAAAAATATTTAAAACACATACTGAAAAACTTGAAGGAATATATCAATAACAACACAATAATAGTGAGAGACTTCAACACTGCCTTGTTACCACTTGATAGGTCAATTAGACTGAAACCTAACAAGAATATACTAGCACTGAAAGGAGAAATGGAAGAAATTGGCCTAGTAGAAAACTGTATACATGTTATTTTCCAACACATATAGTCATTCTCCAAAGTAGACTACATGCTAGCCCATAAAACATACCTATATAAAATAAAGATGATATAAATTGTACAAACTACCTTCAAAGATCATGATGCACTGAAATTAGAAGTGAATAATAAGAAGACACATAAAATTAAACAGCTCACTACTGAACAACCAGTGGGTCAGAAATGAAATAAAAGACAAAATCAAAAGATATCTGAAAACAATGAAGACTCAAATTATCAGAATCTGTTGGGCACAGCAAACGCTGTACTAAGAGGAAAATTTATAGCTTTACAAGCATTCATCAGGAAGAAAAATGAACCTACATAAATAGCTTACAAAATTAAAAACCAGCAAAACAAAACAAAAATAGGAAGACAGAATGAATAATAAAGCTTCAAGAGGAAATCAATTAATGATAAATCCAAAAATTTCAAAAGATTAATGAAAGCAAGAGTTGGTTTTTTGAAAAAATAAGCAAGGCCATAAACCACTAGCAAAACTTATCAAAAAGGGGAGAGAGGGACCCGGGAGATAGCATGGAGGTAGGTAAGGCGTTTACCTTTCATGCAAAAGGTCATCAATTCGAATCCTGGTGCCCCATATGGTCCCCTGGGCCTGCCAGGGGCAATTTCTGAGCATGGAGCCAAGAGTAACCCCTGAGTACTGCCGGGTGTGACCAAAAAAAAAAAAAAAACAAAACAAAAAAAAAGGGGTGGTGGAGAGAAACTTATTAAAACAGAATTAGAACAGAAATCTGGATGATTTCTACAGATTACTACAGAAATTCACAGGGTAATCAGAGACTACTTTGAGAAATTCTAAGCCATAAAACATGAGAATCTGGAAGAATTAGATAGATTCTTGGACTCTTACAAGTTCCCACCGTTGAACCACGATGATCTAGCTTTTTTTTTTATTTATTTAAAACCAAGCCTCCCAGCACTCCCCTGGCTTGGGAGAAAGCCTCCAACACGTGGTCTTCCCAACCCCCATTCCTGGCAACAGTTGCATAGCCTCAGCTTTTCTGATTAGTTCAGTGTGAAAATTTCTAATTTCAGTTGTCAGCTTTAAATTGCTTCTTACAATGGGCAGTAATGGAATTCAGGGGTTCGCTCTGCGGCTTTGCTTTTTGGGTGCGGGTCCTGGAGAGGTTACTGTCCTTGTTGTTTGGAGGCCAGCTCAGCAGAAAAGAGGCAGAGCGCATGGCCGGTGTTCTTTAAAAGTCTCTGGGCTCCCAATCATCTGGCTCTATTGGCCCCACGTGGGTCGGGTGGAGATATCTTACTGGGTGTGGGTCCTGGAGAGGTTCCTTGTTGTTCGAAGTTGACTCAGCAGAAAAGAGGCAGAGCGCATGGCCGGTGTTCTTTAAAAGTCTCTGGGTTCCCAATTATTTGGCTCTATTGGCCCCATGTGGGTCGGGTGGAGACATCTTACTGGGTGTGGGTCCTGGAGAGGTTCCTTGTTGTTCGGAGCCGACTCGACAGAAAAGAGGCAGAAAAGAGGCAGAGCGCATGGCTGGTGTTTTTTAAAAGTCTCTGGGTTCCCAATCATCCAGCTCGATTGGCCCCACGTGGGTTGGGTGGAGACATCTTACCAGGTGCAGGTCCTGGAGAGGTTACTGTCCTTGTTGTTTGGAGGCCAGCTCAGCAGAAAAGAGGCAGAGTGCATGGCTGGTGTTCTTTAAAAGTCTCTGGGTTCCCAATCATCCAGCTCGATTGGCCCCACGTGGGTCGGGTGGAGACATCTTACCGGGTGCAGGTCCTGGAGAGGTACCTTGTTGTTCGGAGCCGACTCAGCAGAAAAGAGGCAGAAAAAAGCCATCTAGCATATTTAAACAGAACCATCACTATTAAAAAAATTAAAATGATAAGCAAAGTCTTCCCAAAAACTAAAGCCCGTCTGCAGATGGGTTCACTAACAAATTCTTTCAAAATTTCAAGAGGATCTACTGCCTATACTTTTTAGGCTTTCCAGGAAATTGAAGAAACAGAAACACACTCAAATAATTTTTATGCATCACTTGATACTAAAAGCAGACAGAGATTACAACAAAAAGAGAACTACAGACAATATTCCTGATGAACATGGATGCAAAGACCAGTCCTCAACAAAATTCTAGCAAGTAGGATCCAATGCTTCATCAAGAAAGTCATATACCAAAGTCAAATAGGATTCATTCCATAGATGGAAGGATGGTTCAACATATGCAAGTCAATCAACAAAAGAAAAATTAAAAACACTATGATCATATCAATAGAAGCAGAGAAAGCATTTGATAAGGTCCAACACCCCATTTGTGATAAAAAAAAATCTCTCAATAAGATCAAAAGGAAATAACTTTTCTAAATATATTCAAAGACATTTATCACAAGCCAATGGCAAATATTATTTTCAATGAAGATAAATTAAAATTCTTTCCTCTAAAATCTGGTACAATACAAAGCTGCCCCCTCTCACCACTCCTATTCAACATAGTGCTGGAAGTTTTGCCATAGCTATTAGGCAAGAAAAAGTTGTCAAGGGCATACAGATAGGAAAGGAAGAAGTCAAGCTCTCATTGTTTGCAAATGACATAATACTATATGTAGAAAGCACTAAAGACTCTAACAAAAATCTTCTAGAAACAATAGACTGACAAGCTACAAAATTAATCCACAAAAATCAATGGCCATCTTATATACAAATAATAATAAAGAAGAAATAGACATTACAAAATAATCCTATTCAAAATAGCACTACAGAAATTCAAATCTCTGAGGCCAGAGAGATAGCACAACGATAGGGCATTTGCTTTGCACACAGCTGATTTGAGAATCCTGGCATCCCATATGATTCCCGTGCCTTCCAGGAGTGACTTCTGAGTGCAGAGCCAGGAGTAATTCCTAAGTGCCGCTGAGTGTGACCCAAAAACAAACAAACAAAATCAAATACCTTGGAGTTAAATAAAGAAGTAAAGAACTTTTACAAAGAAAACTATAAAACACTTCTTCAAGAAATAAAAGAAGATACAAGGAAATGAAGACATATATGTTGCTCATAGATTGGGAGAATTAACATAATTAAAATGCAAATACTAGTCCATGGTAGGAAGCTTGCTACAAAGTGAGGTGCAGTAGCCCAGAGAGTAAACATTATAATAATAATAACTAGAAATGATGTCCCTGAATAAGAACTGAAATAATAAATGCCCAAGAATTGCTAAAGAAACCCTTAGGAAAAAAGAAAATGGGAGGCATCATTTTCCCCATTTAAATTGTACTACAAAGCATAATCATTAAAGCAGCATGATACTTAAATAAAAACAGACCATCAGATAAATAGAACAGACTTGAATATTGAGAGAATGACCCTCAGACATACAAGCAATTAATTTTTGATAAAAGGGCAAGAAATGAAAAATGGAGCAAGGAAAGCTTCTTCAACAAGAGATGTTGAGACAACTGGTCAGTCATATGCAAAAAAGCATACTCAGACCCCTATCTAACACCTTGTATAAAGGTCAAATCAATGGATTAAAAACCTTGATATTAGACCAGAAGATATATATATATGAAAACACTCCATGACATTGAGACTAAAGATATCTTCAAGGAGATGTGTGTACAAACAAGTGGAAGCAAAGATAAATAAATGGGATTGCATTAGACTGAGAGGCTTCTGCACATCAAAGGAAACAGTAACTAGGTCAAAAAGCCACCTACTGAATGGGAGAAACTATTCACCCAATACCCATAGATAAGAGGCTAATATCTAAGATATATAAGGTAATGACAGAACTTAGCAAGAAAAAATCATCTAGCCCTATCAAAAATGGGGAGAAGAAATGAACAGACTTTCTTCAAAAAATAAATACAGATAGTCAAAAGACAAATGAAAAAATGCCCCACATCACTATTCATCAGGAACATTCAAATCAAAACAATAATGAGATATATCACACCACAGAGACTAGCACATATCACAAAGAACAAGAACAACCACTGCAGGTGTGGATGTGGGAAGAAAAGACCATTCATTCACAGCTGGTTAGAATGCTGTCTATTCCAGTCTTTTTGGAAAACAATATAGACGTCCCTTTAAAAAACTGGACATTGAGCTACCATATGATCCAGCAATACCACTTTTACAGACATACACTAGGACCTTGATGGCAAACCTATGACACGCATGCCAGTAGTGGCACACAAAGGCATTACATCTGGCACGCGGGAAGGGGTCTGAAATTAAGATATGTAACACAGCGGGAGGTGAGTGTGCTCATGTCTGCTTTGCAGCTCACCTGGCAACAGGGCCAGACTGGCCATTGGGAGAACCGGGCATTGTGCGGCAGTTTGGGCACTCGGGCTCAAAAAAGGTTAGTCGTCACTGCCCTAGGACCACAAAAACACAATACAATAATGCCCTCTGCACTCCTATGTTCAGAGCAGCACTATTGACAACAGTCAGAATTTGGAAACAAATCAGATGCCCAACAATAGATTACTGGCTAAAGAAATTGTGGTACGGTACCCATGCCTGCCTAGTGGGGCTGACTGCGAAGAACTGTGAGTCTGGTCTTTTCTTTGTGTTTATTTGTCCTCTGCTGTCATCCAGACCTCGTGGGAGTGAGCCAAACAGGCTCCAAAAAAACTCGCTCTCTCAGAGGTCCATTCTAGGGCAGAAACACCCAGGAACACCTCATTGAAGTGAAATAGGCTGCAGAAGAGCACGGCTGCTCCGCTTTGCTATGGATGTTCTTTCCTTAGATGTTCTTTCCTTAGAAAGAGGCACGGCCGCGTAGCGAAGAAGAGAAAATATCACACTAAGGACAGTGCTGGAACACTGAAGCCCAGCATTTCTCTCTGGACTGTCTTCTCTGCTGTGTGCCTAGGCCCAAGATTTGATCCTTTGAGAGGCCTCATCCACGGAGGACTCCACTCCCTTGTAGGCAAATCGACACACCCAGAAAGGGCGGAACCAGAGATGTCTGGCTGCTCACATCATTTACCCAATGAATACCACCGCAACACGTAGAAGAACACACAATACTAGTGTGACAATGGGGAAACAACGCAGGCAAGCGTCAGACATAGAGAACGAAAATGGCAATTCTGATGACCAGATAATGACCAACGAACTAATAAATCTCGCAGATAAGGACTTTAGAAAAGCAATATGGAAGATGCTCATAGAACTCAAAGAAACCATGGACCAAGTTGAAAAGAACACTAATAAGAACCAAGAAAATATGATGACAGAAATCACAAAACTCCAAACTAAAATAACATGTCAACTCACAGACCTGAAAAACTCAGTAAATGAATTGAATGGTAAAATGGATGATCTCAACACTAGGGTAGAAGAAGCTGAGAATAGAATTGGTGCTGTGGAAGATGAGATAAATAGCAACTCCATACAGTGGGTGAGATTGGAAAAAAAACTTAAAACAAATGAACAGACAATGGAAAAAATAGTCAAAAAATGGGAACAGAGATGAAAATAGAAGTCTACGATAAGATCAACAGAAACAACTTAAGAATCATTGGAGTCCCAGAGACCCAGGAAGAAAATGTCCAGGAAGAATCAACGGTCAAGAACATCATTAAAGAGAAACTTCCAGAACTAAAGAAGATATGTGATCAAATCTTGCATACCTGAGGAGTACCAACCAAAAGAAACCCCAGAAAAAATACCCCAAGACACATCCTAGTCACAATGACAAATCCCACAGATAGAGACATAATTCTGCAAACAGCAAGATCAAAAAAGGAAATTACATTCAAGGGAGCATCCTTGAGAGTTACAGCAGACCTGTCACCTGAAACACTCAAGGCCAGAAAGCAGTGGTGGGATATTGT
>PVKC010018515.1:0-10310 GCA_004027635.1 Crocidura indochinensis
AAGGGTGAGAAGGAAGGAAGGAAGGAAGGAAGGAAGGAAGGAAGGAAGGAAGGAAGGAAGGAAGGAAGGAAGGAAGGGTGGGTGCGTGGGTATCCTCTCCCCCACTTAAATTTATCCCACCTGAATGATCAGAACTGCCCACACCTGGAATGGGCGAGGAGAGGAGTCTGCAGGGGGGAGAGAGAGGGGATAAGGAGAGTTAGAGAGGTGAATATGAGGCATCAAGAGGAGAGGCATCATTATCATCATCAGAGATTCAACATCAGATTCAGCATTATCACTTGAGCATCATCAAAGAAGTAGCAGCAATAGCATCACTAAAAGGAGTTAGTCAGCCTGGAAGCCAGTTAGGAAGCCTGGAAAAAGCAGCTGAAAGGGAGACAGAGGTCGAGAGAGCCCAGAGAGAAAGTAGAGAAGTAGCTGCTAGGAAAAGGCTTAGTATGGAGGCCATGTGAGGAGGTGTACATGGCGGTAGGGACTGTGAAATAAAGCTGGCTGACTCCTGAAACTTCATCTGACTGCTTTGTGAATCTCTCCACCCTCACCCTGCAACTTTCAGACAGCTAGACCATAGGGACTGTGGGAGCCAGGCCGAGCTGAGAAAGGCTTCACCATCCCAACACCAACACTAGGACTCATTATTTTATATTAAGACAACAACAGGAAGGCAGGGAGGGAGGGAGAGGGAGAGAGGGAGGAAGGGAGGAATGAGGAAGGAAAGAAGAAAGAAAGGAAGGGAGGGAGGGAGGGAGAAAGGAGAAGGAAGAACAGAGGGACTCTGGAAGGCCATCAATGCAGATGAACAGACTGAGGCCAGAATCTAAGCCCAGGCCCAGCTGTGGGTTTTCCGCATCTCTGCAGCAGGGGCCCCACTCACACACACTTCACAGAGGCCGGCACACACTCTGGAGTTTCTTTGGCTTTGTTTGCATTCATGGTTTGGGTTTTTTCCCTTTTCTCTCCCTCCTGGGAGCAGCCTCCTCGACTCCAGCCAAAAACAATAAATCACTGCAACGCGTGAGCCAGACCCCTGGACTGGACTTTGCCCGCGTCAGCGCAACTGCTCCTCATTCCTTTGTGCTCTAGGCTGGGGACAGCCACCCCTGATCCTGCACCCTGTGGTGCTGCAGAAACTCCCAAGGCTGGGCACGGGGCCGCTGGAGAGCCAGGAGGGAACATGAAGAGGAAGCGACAGAGCAGCAGTCACTCAGTGTGCCCAAGAACACCCTCACCCCAGACTTATCTTCCGAAAAGGAAACTCCCTCTACTCAGGGTGTGAGCAACAGCCCCTCCATGAACCACTGGAGGACGTGTTTGGGTGTAATATGGTACCTGTCTTTCAAGTGTAAAGCCCTGGGTTCATCCCTGGCATATCACCAAAAAATACAAAAGACCAGAGCAATAGGTAAGGTGCTTACCTTGCATGCAGCTGACTGGATTTAGTTCCAGGCAAGCCAAGTCATATGGTCCCCCAGGACATCAACAGGATTCCTGAGCACAGAGCTAAGAGTAACTCCTAAGCGTGACCAAGTATGACCCCAAAACAAATGAACAAAAAAGCAATCCCTGGGGTCAGAGGTATAGCACAATGGGTAAGACATTTGCCTTGCGTGCTGCTGACCACACACTGGCATCCCATATGTTTCTCAGAGTTTGCCAGGACTGATTTTTGAGCACAGTGCCAGGTGTAACCCCCAGAGCACGATGGGTGTTGCCCCAAAGCAAACAAATAAACAGGGGCACTGCCACTTACTATCCTTGATGCCACAGTAAAGCATCTGACCCTCTGTTAGGGCATGAACAACAAGAAAGAAGAAAAGGACACCGGCAGAAAGGAATTCTCCAGACTGTCCGCTCTTGCGCTATCAGTAGATAGGCTCTATCTTGGGCTCTCAACACTGGACACATCTTGATATGCATTATTACATCTGTGCATCTGTGTCCTTGTTCTGGAGAACATTGACTCTGCAGTTGGTCACACACAACACCCACAATTCATGCTTAAATGACTCACATGAAGCAACACTTCATATGAGGCACCAGGAATGCTAAAAAAGTCTGTACAAAGGTTTCTCTGAGATTAAATAATATTAAGAATCAACATCTTGGAGACAGAAACTACAAAATCTAAACATTTGGGGCTAGAACAATAGTACAGTAGGACAGGTGCTTGTTTTGCATGCATCCAACCTGGGTTCGATCTCCAGCATCCTATCTGGTCCCCACCCCCCAGGAATCATCCCTGAGTATAAAAAATAAAATAAAATAATATCCACGTATTGGGTGAGGCTGTCCCAGGTACTGTGTTTCTATTTTTTTTTATTTTTTGTTTTTTGGGCCACACCTGTTTGATGCTCAGGGGTTACTCCTGGCTAAGCCCTCAGTAATTGCCCCTGGCTTGGGGGGGGGGGCGGACCATATGGGACTCTGGGGATCGAACCGAGGTCCTTCCTTGGCTAGCGCTTGCAAGGCAGACACCTTATCTCTAGTGCCACCTCACCGGTCCTGTCACCGTGTTTCTAACCTCTCACGACGATGAGTCTGAAGAAGCGGGGTAGAGGCAGAGAAATAATAATACCAAGGCAGTCAAAAGACTAATCAAAGTTATTCTGCCTTTTCTTTTGGTCTTTCTGCCTCAGGGCCTCTCTCTGCCATGTGCTCATTCTCTATTCCCAAGGCCAGACTCCTTTCGTGTGTTGTTTGTGTTTGTGTGTGTGTGTGTGTGTTCCTTTTGTGTGTTGTTTGTGAGTGTGTATGTGTGTGAGTGAGTGTGTGTTTTGAAGCCACACTCAGTGGAGCTCAGGGTTTATTCCTGACTCTGAGCTCAAAAATCACTCCTGAACTTGAGGGACCATATGGGATACTGAGGATCTAATCTAGATCCCTCCCAGGTTGGCAAAAGTCCGACCACTATGCTATCACTCCAGTCTCAGACTCCTTTCTTTATTCAAACCAACACTCAAACACAATCCAGGTGGGCTTTTACATCTCAAAGGAAGAGGTTAGGAAAAAAGGAAGTTGGGGGAAGGAAGAGTTACCTGAGCACTGCTGGGTGTGGCCACAAGCAAATATAACAACAACTGAAAAAAATGATTGACCAACCTGCTTCCAAGCATGTGGTCCCTAGTCCAAACCCTCAAGTGATCCAAGTGTGCAAAGCTTGTGTGCAATGCTCTTGTGCAACACTCATCTCACCAGCTCTTAGTAGGCTTCAGTTTCACAACCTACAGATGTAGATTTACAGATGTGGCACCCAGATGTGAGCTCAGCCCTTATTGAGAACACTTAGCACTGCAGAGCTATAAGAGAGACAGACCCACGACAGGTAACCCCGATGGGGTGCAGGAGTGGCCACCCAACTAAAGTGGTGAGAGCCATGGTGAGCCAGTGGGCTCACCACAACCACACAACCTGGCATGTGGCTCACAGCCAGTACCACAGCTGAAAATGCCAAGCACCACAGCCAGTCATGAGTGCTCGCTCCAGAAAGTTTTTGTTTGTTTGGTTTTGGACCACACCTGGTGATACTCGGGGCTTACTTCTGGCTCTGCTCAGGAATCACTCCTGGCAGACTCAGGGGACCATATGGGATACCAGGAGTCAAACTGAAGTCATCTGCTGTTGGTACTAGCAGGTTTTTTCTCTCTGTAATAAAAGACCTTTGGGTTGGCCCTCATATTGCCTTCTAATTAGATGTCCCTCAATTGGTTCCTTTAGTTTACATGTTAAAAAGATGTTTCTCCATTGCCTCCTCATCTGGCTTTTCCCCTCTCTTGGGGGTGGGTTTTGTTTATCCCAATAAAAGCTACCCAGGAGGCCTGGAGGAGGAACTGCCACCTTGGCTCATGGTTCCACGTGATGGAGCGACTGGCCTGTGGGTGATCAGCTTGCTGTGTGAGTTTCCAGCCTGCTATTCCTTCCCAACTGTGTGGATTATTTCCTGCATCAGAATTGCTGCCGGAACTGCGTCTCTTATCCTATTCAGATTGGGGGCATGGGGATTCCTCTCCCTCTATGGGGATTATAGAACACACAACTGACAATTTCACAATCTGCATGCAAGGTAAATGCCCTACCTGTGGTGCTATCACTCTGGCACCAAAAGAGAATTTTGTTTGTTTTGTTTTTTGGGTCACACCCGGCAGTGCTCAGGGGTTCCTCCTGGCTCTACGCTCAGAAATCGCTCCTAGCAGGCTTGGGGAACCATATGGGATGCCGGGATTTGAACCACCGTCCTTCTGCATGCAAGGCAAATGTACTACCTCCATGTTATTTCTCTGGCCCCCAAAAGAGAATTTTCTTTTATTAGAAATAAAAGTGTATCTTTCAAGAGTCATAAATGGATTAGGGAACAAGTGATAGTACAGTAGGTAGGGGTCTTGCCTTACAGACAACTGAACAGGATTCTACCAACCACACCTGCCATGGGTAAGCTTGAGCACCACCAGGAATGATCCCTGAGTGTAGAAAGAGTCAAAAAAATATCCCAAGCATCACTGGAGGTGACCCCAACTGAAATGAAGCCAAATCAATTGACTTGATATGCTCATATATATTAAAAGGTTGTCTTTATCTTTGTGGAAAGTAAGTCAAAAAGAAGCAAAGGCAATGGAAATCTGTGCAGTTGATAGAAAAAAAATGGAGTCATGAAATTCACTCCTTCATGGATAGATCTGGAGAGGATTATGTTGAGTGAAATGAGTCAGGGGGAGAGGGATAGACATAGAAGGATTGCATTCATTTGTGGGATATTAAAAAATAAGATAGTGGGGCAGGAGAGATAGCATGGAGGCAGGGTATTTGCCTTGCATACAGAAGGACAGTGGTTCAAATCCCAGCATCCCAAATTGTCTCCTGAGCCTGCCAGGAGTGATTTCTCAGCGTAGAGCCAGGAGTAGCCCCTGTGCGCTGCCAGGTGTGACTCAAAAAACAAAATAATAATAATAAGATAGTATGATAAATAATATCCAGAGACAATAGAGAGGAGGGCTAGGAGAACCAGTATCTGGAAGAAAGTTTGCCACAATAAACAGGGGAGTGCAGTTAGGGTAGTGATAGTTGGAAATGATCACCCTGGACAAGAACTGGTTGCTGAAAGGAAATAATGTGATATGCATGGTACCCTTTCAGTAAAAGTATTGTAAACCACAGTGACAAGAAGGGGGAAGGAACTGAGAGAGAGGGAGAGAGAAAAGAGAAGAAAACTGTCTGCCTTATACTAGGGAGGGGGAAGGGTGGGAAGGAAACTGGAAACACTGGTTGCAAGAAATGTGCCCTGGTGAAAAGTGTTGGACATGGTACGACTGAAACTCAATCATAAATAACTTCATATCTGTAAAAAATAAAACTATATTATGAAGAAAAATGAAAGAAAGGTCAGGTTGAGAGGTGTAAGACAGCCTGAAGTCAAGGGAAACAGAAGCCTGAGTTCCCCCTCAAGTCTGCTCTGCCTGAGTCTCATGACCTCAGCAAAGAAGCAAAAGGGAAACAATTGGGTAAGAGGAGGCACCACTCGGGCATGGGTGGGCAGAGCCGCAGTCTCCTTGGCCACCCTCCATTCTTGTCAAGTCACCACAGGTGCTGTCCCCAAAGCCCTTCCCAGGGTCACCTCTGCCCCCACCTCAGGGACATTGGCCACTGGCATCTGGTGTGGACATGGCAGAACCGTTTTATGCATCTGCAGAAAAACACACTACAGCTGCACTATCCGCTCAGACATGCAAAATGCCAAGTGACTGGTTTTGTTTTTATTCCCCGAAACACTGGCAACCTCAACTTTTCATAAATGTTGAAGATTTGAGGAATGGGGGTCAAAGAAATAGCTCAGCACCTAAAGAAGCAAGCAGCACATACAGAAGGCCCAAGATCCATCCCCAACATGTCTGTCCATGAGCACCAAATCAACTATGGCCCCTGAGTACTGCAGGCCCCCGAAATGAAAACAAGTAGGACAGAACAGACACTCACAGGGGTGATAGAAAGTTGGTGTTCTTCCTGACAAGTGGCGCAGTGGGACCAGAGAGCTAGCTCACAGAGAAGTTAAGGGGCTTGCCTAGCTTGTGGCTGACCAGGTTCAAGGCTCTGAGTACCTCCAAGTGTGGTCGAAAATATCAAAACAATACAAAAATGCCTTCTGCACACTTAAATTCATTACAGCACTATTTATAATAGCCAGAATCTGGAAACAATTCAGATGGCCACAACAAATGAGTGGTTAAAGAAACCGGTACATTTACACAATGGAATACTCTACAGCAATCAGGAAAAATGAAGTGTTGAAATTTGCCTATACTTGGATGGACATGGGGACATGGAGGCTATTATGCTGAATGTCAGAGTGACAGAGATAGACACAGAATAGTCTCACTCATCTATGGGATTTAATAAAAATAAAAGACATTATTGTAATAATATCCAGAGATATTAGAGGTGAGGACTAGGAGGACCAGCCCACAATATTAAGCTTACCACAGAGTGGTGAGTTCAGTTAGAGAAATAACTACACTGACAACTTTCATTAAAATGGTAGTGAGTAAGAGAAATAGAATGCCTGTCTTGAATAAGTTGGCGGGCATTGGTGGTGGGAAGATTACATTGGTGAAGGGGGGTATTCTTTGTTATAACTGAAACCCAACTACAAACATGTTTGTAAACATGGTGCTTAAATAAATAAAGAGATTATTTATTAATGTAATTAATAAAATACCAAAACCCAAACCAATAAACGTGTGTTTGGGTCAGATAGTACAATAGGAAAGGCTCTTGCCTTGCATGCAGCCAATGCAGTGTGGATCCTTGGTGTGGTCTACCCCACAAAAAATAAAAAATACCCAATCTCGGGGGCCGGGCGGTGGCACTGGAGATAAGGTGCCTGCGCTAACCTAGGATGGACCGCGGTTCGATCCCCCAGTTCCCCATATGGTCCCCTGTGCCTGCCAGGAGCGACTTTTGAGCGAATAGCCAGGAGTAACCCCTGAGCATCACCGGGTTGACCCAAAAGCCACAACAAAGTGCCTAAATGCAAGTGCAGGGAAATAAACCAGTTGGGAAAGAAGAGACTCGGGGCACTCCAGCTTCCTTGGAGCCTCTGAAAGAAGATCCTAGAGTGGAGGAATGTAAGGATGGGGACACAGAGAACCCCCACAAGGCCCACAGCTCATTCAGTTTTGCAACAGTCAAGGTCCCTGCAGCATTCAGTTCTGCTTTCTTCTTTTTTTTTTTTTTTTTTTGGTTTTTGGGTCACACCCGGCAGTGCTCATGGCTCCATGCTCAGAAATTGCTCCTGGCAGGCACAGGGGGCCATATGGGGTACTGGGATTCAAATTGATGACTTTTTGCATGAAAGACAAACGCCTTACCTCCCGGGCCCCTCAGTTCTGCTTTCTTGAGGATCCGCAGCAGTGCACATGTGCTTAGCCTCCTGTACCCTCATACTGTGGGCTCAAGGACTCACACTCAGAAGCAGCTTCTGGTTTGCAAGATATTCAGTGGCTGGGTCATTTTTTTTTTTACCTAAAATGTCCTCCAGAGCCACATCTGGACTATTTCAGGTCCAAGTGCCACCAGGGAAAGCTAAGGCCAGTTTTTTTCTCCCACCCCCACTTTTTTAGAACACCAAGGTTCAAGCATGAATACTTTGGGTTAAAAGAATAAACACAGAGGAAAATGCTTATGTTGCCATCGTCATTATAATGGGGTGGGGGGGTTTTGGCCATAAAAAAAGAACTATTGGGGCCCGGGAGATAGCATGGAGGTAAGGCATTTGACTTTCATGCAAAAGGTCATCGGTTCGAATCCCGGTGCCCCATATGGTCCCCCGTGCCTGCCAGGAGCAATTTCTGAGCATGGAGTCAGGAGTAACCCCTGAGCGCTGCCGGGTGTGACCCAAAAACCAAAAAAAAAAAAAAAAAAAAAAAGAACTATTGTGGGGCTGGAGCCACAGCACTAGAGCATTTTGCCTTGCACGTGGCCTACCTGAGTGGACCCGGGTTCAATCCCCAGCATCCCATCTGGTTCTCTGAGCTTGCCAGGAGCAATTTCTGAGCACAGAGCCACGAATAATTCCTGAGTGCTTCTGGGTGTGGCCCAAAAAATAAAAATAAAATGAAATAAAGATGTATTGGATAGGAGCAATAGCATAGCAGGGAGGATGTTTGGCCTTGCACATAGTAGACTAAGGTTTGGTCCCCAGCATCCCATATGGTCCCCTATGAGCCACAGGAGTAATTTATGAGCTTAGAGTAAGGAGTAACCTCTTAGTGCTGCTGGGCATGGGTCAAAAAATAAAAATAAAAACAAAAAAAAAAAACAAAAAACAACAAAATCAACATAATTAGCTGACTTCAACAGAGCAAGCGTTGGAGTATGTGAACAGAATAAATGGACTTGTTTTCAATCCAGAGAGAAGGCAGAGATACCCATGAGTAGAACTCCAAGGTAGAGAACATGGTATTAGTCTCATCTGAAGGCCCAGAGAGATAGCACAGTAGTAGGGCATTTGCCTTGCATGTGGCCAACCCAGGAGGGACTCAGTTCGATTTCTGGCATCCCATATGGTCCCCTGGCCTGCTAGAGGTGATTTCTGAGTGCAAAGCCAGAAGTAACCCCTGAATGCCATTGGGTGTGGACCCAAAATAAATAAATAAATAAATATATAAATAAATAAAGTTTAAAAAAATATTAGTCTCATTTGCAGACAAAGAACCAGGGCCGGATGTGGAGTAGACACATGAGAAGAGAAAGGGGAAAAGGCTAAAATATCCTTCCTCTTTGGGGGGGGGTACTGAATTGGAGTGTGCATGTCTAGAGGAGATAATTTTGGTTGTACTATGCCTGTGAAAATAGGGGTGTTTGGAGAGGGAGGAGGAGAGAGAAAGAGCAAAGATTCCTCCAGTGCCAGTCACTGCAGAACTCTCTGGCCTGCCCCATGGGGGTGACTCAAGGGTGCCTGTGTTTCCTGTGTACCAGCAGGGGGTAACACCCAAGGGAATGAAGGTGGGTACATCTGAAGAGTCACTTCTAAGAGGCAGGTGGAAGGCAGGGGTGGGGAAGGCTGACTGTCCTCCCCAAAAAGCCAGCTCCATGGTTTTATTTCCAGCAATTATGTTTATTCCTTTAACCAAGAGCTGGAGAGGGAGGAAAATAACTATGAATCCTTTATATATATATATATATATATATATATATATGTATATATATATATATACATATATATATCCAGGGCCCGGGAGATAGCATGGAGGTAAGGCGTTTGCCTTTCATGCAAAAGGTCATCGGTTCGAATCCCGGTGCCCCATATGGTCCCCCGTGCCTGCCAGGAGCAATTTCTGAGCATGGAGCCAGGAGTAACCCCTGAGCACTGCCGGGTGTGACCCAAAAACCACACACACACACAAAATATATATATATATATCCTTTATATATATATATATATATATATATATATATATATATATATATATATATATATATATATTGAGGCACTCAAGGATTACTCCTGGCTCTGTGCTCAGGAATCACTCTTCGCAGGCTCATGGGGACCCTATGGGATGCCGAAAATCAAGCCTGGGTTTGGGCCAGAGAGATAGCACAGTGATAGGGCATTTGCCTTGCAAGTGGCTGACCTTGGACGAAACCGGTTTAATAATAATAATAATAATAATAATAATAATAATAATAATAATAATAATAATAAGAATAAGAAGAAGAAGAAGAAGAAGAAGAAGAAGAAGAAGAAGAAGAAGAAGAAGAATAGTAATAAGAATAAAAAGTATAGGAAGATTAATGGGAAACATAAAGTTTCAGAACCTTTGTAGGATCAATGCAGGGTAATCTTGAAAGGGCTGTATTGATTAGTAAAGCAAAATTGTTGGAAACTCACCACCCACTGCCATATTTTTTAAATCTCAGTTGATTTCTTGGGGCTGGAACTTGGGAAACGCATGTTCGACAGCTGAGTATTTCTCTGGCTCATATCAGTCTCTGCCGTGACTTCAGAGTTGGCTGTTTTCTATGGCTGTTCTCTAAAATATTGAAATGCAATTTATGGGGAGTGTTGGACACACTTGGCAAGGGTCAGGGATTCCTCCTGTCTCTGTACTCAATAATTACTCCTGGAAGTGCAGGAGAACCATCCTGCAGAGATGCTGGGGGCTGAGCTAAATTGGCATGTAAGGCAAATGCCCTACTTGCTGCACTACAGCTCTAGTCCCGAGAATGCAATTTAAAAGGACTAAAACAGAACACCACCTAGGCAAAACATACCAGAATAATTATCTGGTCACCAGACAAGAAAGGGATTTAAAAGCATA
>PVKC010018516.1:0-19612 GCA_004027635.1 Crocidura indochinensis
GGAAGGAAGGAAGGAAGGAAGGAAGGAAGGAAGGAAGGAAGAAAGGGAGACATTCCAGAAGAAAAGCTTTCTTCTTCCATTAGGTAAGAACATGACAAAGTGCTTGCTGTCTTTTGTGAAAATCAGACTTTACCAGTTACTGTATCTTTCAGTGCCTTAATTTTAAAGTTATTTGTCTCCAAAACTGTGAAAATAAAATATTTGTTTATACCACCCTTTGTAGTATTTTGTTACAGCAACTTGAATGAATAAAGGCAAAGATGTTTCTAGTTCGTTGAATGTCTTATTGGTCTTGTAATATAGATGGATATTCAGTTTTTCTGAAATGGGGCAAACAAGTTATTTTAATTTGTATCATAAAAAACAGATGTTTTTTCCCCTTATGCTATATAGCTTAGCTTAACAAAGAAATTTTAACATTTTACAATGAGATTAATTGCTGTTTCCCACTGAGTCTATCTATACAGTTTTTTTTAACGTGAAAAAATGCCTAAGTCTATCATTTGTAACAGGTTTGAGAAAAATATATGTGTGCAAATAATTATGCCAGCAAACTTTCCATCTAGTTATGATGGAAGTTGTTAACATGCACATTTTTCCTTTGTTGGTAGAAGTATAAGACTTGTTTCTCCAGAAATTTAGATTTAACTAAAATCTGTTTTGCATTTATGCTACCAAAATTATTTGTTTATTTGACAGCTGAGATTTGTCTATTTGCATTATTTTACAACGGTCTCATTCAGTGTTATGCTGTTTATTTGCATTCAGTCATTTTATGTGGAATAATTTAGATGTTTTAAATGTATTTGTTTTCAAATAAGAAAAAATGCATCCTTTTCAGAATATGCATGAAAATTCAAATGTCAATTTACTTTACTGTGCAAACTCTTTCTGCTCTTGCTATTTTAAGAGATAGCACTCCTGGGCTAGAGAGACAATACAGCAGAGATATAATGTGCCTCATCTTGCATGCAGCTGACCTGAATTGAATCCCCGATACCTCCTTTCGTTCCCAGAGTTCCAACAGAAGTGAAACCAGAAAAAAGTCAGAAGTAAGCCTTGAATACCCCAAATATGATTAAAATAAGAGAAAGAGATTTTTTGTTTCTCATTTACATTAGTTTTAACAAGATATTTTGCTTCATTTATTGTTATACACTTACAGTGTTCTTGCTCTTTCCTGTTTAAAGTTCTCTATTAGCTATTTCAAACAGTACAAATGGTAGAATCTTGCATCAAGTGTGTTATTCAATTCTACTCTACTTAAGGATCATTTAAGAGTAGTTTTCCATTAAACTTGTCTCATCAGTGTATAGAAATGTCAGTCGAGTTCAAAAGTAATGCCAGACTTGGGGCCAGAGCGGTGGCACAAGCAGTAATGTGTTTGCCTTGCCCACTCTAACCTAGGACGGAGCAAGGTTCGATTCTCCAATATCCCATACCAGGAGCGATTTCTGAGATCATAGCCAGTCATAACCCCTGAGAGTCACCGGATGTAGCCCCAAAACAAAACAAAACAACAACAGCACACACACAAAAAAAAAAAACCCCACAAAGTAGTGCCAGACAAAAAGAAGGTCCAGGTTTCTTCTTCTAGGCCATAAAATGCTGCATTAATAGCTTTTATTTGATTATTGTTTCATGTCCACAACACATTTCAAATGCATCTTATTTAAACTTTCAGACCCCTATCATGTGAATGGAGCAAGTAACAATTTATTCTCCATTTTGTACGCAAAGAGTGTTTCTCTAAAGATTGACAACAGAGAGCAATGCAAGAGCTACAGACAGTGCCAATCTAAGCATTTCCGTTTTCATGCCTCTTCTTCAGCTCCTTATTAAGGAAGCTGATACCAGGCACTCCACTGCCCACCATCTTTCTTTTTGGTTACAAAGATGCCATCTCGTCAAACAAATGTGATAATAATTTTGTAATACTTAATAAATATAGTTGGATTTTCAATTTCACATTTAGTTAATATAGAAATATTGTCAGATTACACTCATATTAAAAAAATAGAAAGTAAAGGAAAAAAATTTATTCAGTCGCCAAGGAATTGTAATAGTGTAAGATGTCCAAGAACTGATGTAATTCTATGATTTGCTTCTAGATTTAATTGTACAAGAAAGTTTGATTGTTTATTCGTATACTACATTGACAATTCATCACACGTTTTCTCATAGAAGGTATTGAATAGTTAGCATGTAACTAATACACTAAATAATTTCTGGCAGGATTTTGTTGTTACCGTTAAGGTCCGTAAATAGATTGTGTTGATTATATGACCATATAGAAACCTTTTTAGCTATGCCTTAGTATTGGCAATTTTATTAATATTTAAGTTTATTTTCCTTTTAATAAGTAGTTAAGCATTATTTACTTTCTGTATTTCAGTAGTCTGCATTTAGAATTTATTTTATTTATTTGGGAAAGGTGGCAAATCTAGTGTTATTATTTTTATTACTACTAAGATTCCCTCTATAAGAACATGGATTTTTTGGTGCTGTAGACTAATAACTATTGCTTTATATTTCAAATTTCAGATCTTAAAATGTTCCATAGTAGCAGTAGTGCATAACAGTTTTTCACCTACTCTCATGTGCCTTTTTATTTTCCAGCTCTTCTCCTTCTAAAGAAATTAAAGATGACAAGTAAACAAAATAAAACTGCAACCCATTCCTAAGTTTTTAGTGATACGTAACATAAAGTACACTTAATAATTGAAGTTGATTCGGGTTTTAAAAAGTTGTAACTGTGATTATGAAATATATTAAGTTGTTTATTTTCACACTGAAGATGCTAGGAAAACTCACACATCTATCTGCAAACATATATGAGATTAAAAATAAATTTTAGAGTTTGTTTTTTTTGGGGGGGGGACAAACCCAGTGATGCTCAGGTGTTAACCCTGGCTATGAGCTCAGAAATCGCTCCTGGCTTGGAGAACTACATGGGAAACTGAGGGATGGAACAAAGATCCATCCTAGGACAGCTGTGTGCAAGGTAAATGCACTACCACTGCGCCCCAAATCAGTTTCAGTTTTAAACAAAATTTCTAGTATTGGTAAGAGGAATTTCTAGTATTTTAGAGTAAAAAAATAACAATGAAAGCATCACATGACATGTTAAATTTATTTTTTGCAGCATAAGATAAATTTTAGTAAAATTAACCCACTAGATTATGTATAGATGATCATTTTATTATGATTGCTTATACCCTAATAAAATGTACAGGGTTCTATTATATTTGTTCATTTTTCAGTATTTAACTTTTTTATTTATATATTGTGATTTATAGTTTAGAAATTTTTGTATTTCTGAGTTAATATATTCAATGGTATATCTTCCAAACTTATACTTACATATAAATGCAAGCATGTCATTTATTTTAAGCTATTATTTAATATTTGTGTTTTAATATAAATGCCCAGTTAATCTGAAAAATAATAATTATATGTATATAGTCTAAGTTCGAGACTTTTTTATATAATTGTTGAAAATTTAAACAACATAAAATTTTTATATGAAAAGTATATATCATTTAGAATCCCAACATTAAATATGTACATTTTATTAATGAAACTTTTATAACAATATTGAAAAATGAAATTACCAGATATACCTTTAAGAGAAAATAATTTATAATTTTATATAGGGCAAAAAACATTTCAATTCCCTTATCTTCCCTTCTATATTTCCAATCATGGTACATGATGAAGATATAAGAGTGTTAGTACTACAAGTTCAAACGAGTCTTAAATTTATCACCACAATCATCTATAGTTAAATCTTCCAACAAAATGTTAATGAGAAATTAATCTTTCTTTTTATTTTGCCAGTATTCAAATTCTGAAAGAAGTCATTGTTTCATGATGTGATTGTAATGTTTCTAGGATACAAATTTATTTTCTTTATTCAAATATTATGATGATTATTCATACTTCTAAAAGTTCATATCACCCCTTCTTCTGTTTTGGATATAGGACCTAACAAAATACAGCTTAAACTTTTCATAGTTGGCAAGTGTTACATTCAGCTTTTATTTTGTTTTTTGTAAATGTCTGGAAACAATACAAATGCAATTCGAGATTTTTATATTATTTCAGAGAACATATATAAAATTAGTATTTATTTGTGCTCTACTTATTTATAGTGAGGCATGATATGGCATTGATGTAATTTGTCTTCCTAAACTTTTCAGCCAAATTTTTAAAGCTTGGCATGAGAAGTACACTTGAAATAAACACTACTTCTATGTACAAATTGAATAATTGCTCAAACAGCTATATACCAATTAGTCACTATTGATTCAATTAGCTGGATGTACAGCTAATTTGGGGCACACAAAAAATACCAGTTGAAAATGAGGACACTCTAAATTTTGGCATACAAGTTAGTCTTGATTGAACTGATATATATTGGTTATCAGGCAAATTTAAGTGTTTGGTCTTAATTTTTATATATTGAAGACAATACTTAAATATATGATCATTTATTCTGGTCTCATTATACCCAATGTTATTGAATTTACCTTAAAAAGTCATACATACCAGGATGATTTTGGGCTAATTTTAAGTTGTTATTTTCCATTTTTAATTAACTCAATTGCATTTTATATTTTTATTGAGACATACTTGATATATTGAGTGACAGTATTCTTAAAGTATATATCATGATTCAATATGTATACCTTTGAAAGAAATTCTCATGGATTTCTTTACACAAATGCTCAATTGACTTCACTTTTTATCTTTTGTGTATGAAAATATTTTTACTCTATTATAATATTGTATCAAAATGCAATCCTAACGAAGTTTATATCACACACAGACCACACATGCATAACATAGATATTTATGAATCAGTATTAAAATTCACTCCTTTCCTTCCTTATATTTCATCCTTCCTTCCTTCATTCCTTCCTTCACTCCTTCCTTACTTCCCTCCTCCTTTCTTCCTCCTTATTCCCAGAAGTGTTGAGTCTACCAGGCCTTTCAAGGAGTTCAATGTACACTCAGTGATGTGTGTGTGTGTTTGTGTGTGTGTGTGTGTGTGTGTGTGTGTGTAAGAGGGTGTAGAATTATGATACCAGCTTGATTAAACTCGGGGCCTTTCATTTATCCTTGCACCTTAGATCCATCTAGAGATATTACATATTACACAAATATTCGCATGCATCTGTGAACTTAATTTTTTTATTGTGAGCAAAGTGAATTACAAATCTTTCACAGTAATATTTAAGACACATAGTAGTAATGAATGAGGGGCATTCCCACCACCAGTGTTGTCCCTCCACCCCTGTTCCCAACATGCATTCCACTTCCACCTCCCTCTATCCCCCAAATGCTAATGCAACTGTTACCCCCATGTACAACTTGATGTAGATTGGGTATCATTTCTGTTGTCGTTGACTTTGGATTTTGTATTCAAGTCTGATAATACTTTATTTCCACCAAATGGACATACCACTGTCTGGTCTTGGTACCATTCTTTTTTATCCTTCCAATTATGATGATGATCATGGTGTTCCAGTAATGTGGCTCTATTGGAGATATAAGGGATATGGGAGGAGTTCGTCTAGGTGCTGTAAGTATCCCTTTGGAAGAAGACAGGGGAAAAAAGAAAAAAGTAATAAAACAAAATAAAATGAGACAAGACAAAAACAAAACAAAACAAAAAACCAATAAGGAATAAGAGAGTAACAAAGATAGTACAAAAAGGATTAAGAAAAAAAAAAGAGTAAGCCAAAAACCAAAACCACCACCTACAAAGAAACAACAAAAACAAACAAATAAACAAAAAAGCCCAAAGCAAAGGCTAAAGTAAAAACAAGAAAAAAGAAAAATAGACCAGCAACTTCTTAAGAAAAGGGTTGTGTTTCTTTTCTTTTTTCTTTTTTTGCATAGGCACAGTAAACATTGGGGAAATTAGAACTGGAATTCCCTTGGCCTCAGAGACACATGGTTTCTCCACCCTTGAAGCATACTGCCATGGGAAAAACTACAGGCCCTGTACTCAGTCTTAAAGTTAGATGTCTAACTGAAGAATTATATTTAAAATGAAGAAAAAATGTATATGCTAATATTTTTAGGTCAGACAAATGATGACTATATTTTCCCTTCTAAAACATCTCATTACTCATCATACATCATGACTGTTCTCCTATTTTCCTTTATATAAAGAGGTTATATTCCATAGCTTTGAATTTTTTTGTTTTATTGTCATTTTTAACATAGCAAATGTAGAAGAGGTGATACAATTGAACATTAGTCATACATGTGCATTTTCTTGGATTTATCTTACAATAATGTTGAATAAGGTCACAATTTTAGAAGTGATTTCTTGTTGATTTTTTAACTATAGGAGGAATAGATTATACACATCTTTATATTAGTAGAATTTATTTGTTGGGAAAATAATGATATGAATCACGGTGTTACTTTCTCTCACTTGATATTTCACACTTTCTGCTGAACAAATCCTGACTGCCAAAATGAATGTGATATTCTCAGCTGACAGGTAGAGGAGAAAGTAATCAGAGGAGAGAGAAAGCAACTTCGAGTCTGTTTACTGAATTCTTGGTGAATTATTGTTGCTAGTTTGAATAATATTCTACAGAAACCCCTGGGAACAACAAAGGTTACATAAACTACTGAATTTATTTTAGGATAAATTTACATAAACACTCTAAAACAATTTTAAAAAATCCTGCATCTTGTGAATACTCCTTGCCCTCTTATACTCTGAATATTATCATTTCATACTCAGCTTTACAGGAAAGACCATTTCTCCACTCTGCCTCTTCTTTTTTGTCACATTTGACTACCATGATGCAATGTTTACATTTAGTGTAACATCATGTTCCATTTTAAGGTCACTTTTTCTTTCTAAAAGATAGTCACTCACTATACACTCCTAAATGTATCTTTTCATTTGATACACAAATTATACAAATTTGATACTCAAGTTGATACATTTGATTCACAAAACTTGAAATTCTGAGGTGGCCATTTTGAAGCCATCATTTTATTTTGCCCTGATAATAACAACTAAATAGAATAAAATAAAATAAATATGGTAAATTTGGGGCCGGAGCAGTCGTGCAAGCTGTAGGGCACTACCTTGCATGTGCTAACTGCAAGGTGCTGGACTGCAGTTTGATCCCCCCGATCATCCCATATGGTCCCCATGCCAGGAGCGATTTATGAGTGCATGGCCATAAGTAACCCCTGATCATCACCACGTGTGACCCAAACCCCCCCCCAAAAAAAAGGTAAAATTTTGTTGATATTTTAAAATAAAATAATTTAAAAGTGTGAAGTAATTTCTTTCACTGCCTTGGTAAATTGGGTAAGATTTTAGGTAATAATTCTATTGCATTATTTTTAAATAGTTTGTATTATTTTCTTAACCATTATTTTCTGCATTTTATTGTTATTATCATTGATATTTGTTTAAATGAATTGCTAAATTGCTTTTGTTATTTTTCTTCTAAAGATTGACATGTATTTGGACCAAAGCAATAGCACAGTGTGTAGGGCATTTTTGCCTGAAATATGGCTAATCAGGTTCAATGTCCAGGATTCTGTCTGATACCCAACAGAGTAAATTCTTAGCACAATGCCAAAAGTAACACATCAGTGCTGCTGTATGTGGTCTAGAATACAAAGAAACAAAAGAATAAAACTTAGAAATGCTTTCATATATTGTTGTAATAACTTACTGCTTCAAGTGTTGATAAATGAAGCCTATACATATATACTATATAATATATATATCTATGTATAACATTCATATAATGATTAATAGTATATACTTATAAAATATATAATTAATATATAATATATAAATGTATTTATATTTATGTTTTTATAGAAAGAGATTGATTCAGTATATGGGATTAGCTCACATAACTAATCTTATATCTGTAATCTGAAGGTCTAGGAATGTTGGCAATATAATTTCAACCGAAATCCAAAGGCATAAGATCCAGTAATTTTTGGAAGTTGAATGGAATTTGGTCTGATATGAGTATGGCTGTCCCAGCTTTTGCTTTTTTGTTTTCCAGTGGCATGTATAAATGATTTCCATGTACTCTCAGCCTGAGTCGATCCTGAACTGTTAAGTATGTATCCTGCAGGCAGCAGATAGCTGGATTTGTTTCCTGATCCAACCCTCTACTCTGTGCCTTTTAATGGGAGAGTTTAGTCCGTTGACATTTAAGGAAATTATTGACAGGGAAGGTTGTTGTGAAATGATATTGTGTAGTGTTGTTTCAATTGGAGGGTTAGTTTGTGAAATTGATCTCTGAGTAGTTCCTGTAGTGTCTGTTTGGTTATAGCAAATAATGCAAGTTGTTTTTATGGTCTGAGAATGTTTTTAGTCCTCTCTCCCATGTAAAAGAGAGTTTTCTGGGTAGTGAACTCTAGCTTAGAAGATTCTTTCATTTAGAAGTTTAAATATGTCATTCTACTTTCTTCTTGCCTAAATTGTTTCAAATGGAAGATCTGGTTTGATTCTTATTTCCCCTCCTTTGCACTTGAGGTTTTTTTCTCCCTATTGCTTTGAAGAATTCCTTTCACTCTTTATTATTTTTGTTTTGTTTTTATTTTTTTCCATTTGGATTACTATATGTCTTGGTGTTGATCTGTTAGGATCTATTTCTTTTAGTACTCTTTTTTACCTCTTGTATTTGTACAAACATCTCTTTCCAAAAAGTGGAAGTTCTCTGCTATTATTTCCCTGACTACTTGTTCTTTCCCTTTCCCCCTTTCCTTTCCTTGTATTCCTATTAGTCATAGATTATTTCTTTTGTCTTTGTTCATTAAGTAACTTGCAATTCCTTCCAATATTTGGTCTCTCATTTCTTTATGTTGTTGTTGGCTTGTATTTGTCTTCAAGTTCATCCTTGTAATTGTCTATGTGTGTAATTCTGTTATTATGTCTTACTTATGTTTTTACTTATGTCTTAATTATGTCTTATGTTTTTTAAGTTCTCTTAGTTCCATGTGTATGGATTCTCTCATCTTCTGATAGAATTCTTTGATTTGGTTAAATTGTTCATCTATGGATTTCTTAATTTATTTGGTTAGTAATTCCTTAAATTTCAATGCTAAGGCATTAAATGCTTCTTTTAGTTTATTATAGGGTTTGTGTGCTTTGAAGGACTTTGAAATTTGTTAGAATTTCTCTCCATATCCTCAGCCGCTGGTGTCTTCTTTAGTTTCCCCATTGTTCTTTGCATTGGGTGGGGTGCAATGTGGAGTATCGGGTTGTATTTTTATTTTGTTTTGTTTTGATTTTATTTTAAAGGCGGTCTGTTTAACTGTGTAAAAGGCGATTGGAGGTATATCTTTTAGGGCTTTATTTATTCTAGCTAAGTGAGGATGCCCAAATATGAACAAAGTGTTGTACACTAGTTCTGGTTTTGGGGATATATAATTTTTGTGGATTTGGAGCTTTTGTGATAGCAGCTAGAAGTTTCAGAGGCAGAAGGGTGGGCAAGGGGCTGTTTTGCACTTGCCAAATTAACAGGGTGACACAGAGGTCCCTGCCACCAACTTGTTGAACTAGGTCCATGAGGATAGTTTGTGGGGAGTTGGGGTTGATCTCACTGGGCTTTCTGTTCCAAACTGGGTTGGGGCTTTTGTGATGGCAGGTGGATGGCCCCTGATTTTAGAAACAATGATGAAATGTTGTCCTTTTGGACAAAATGAATGGTGATCAGTGTGGTTATGATAAGTAACATGAAATAAAGATAATTCTCACATGATTTAACCCGTATGTGAAATATAAATAGATAAGCAAAGAAACTGGTAAGAAGAAACAAGAAAAACTTTTAGATTCAATGAAAAGAAAGTACTGAGCTGAGAGCTGTAGAGTTCTTTTGGTGGGATGTCACTTGGGGGTGAGAATGGGAAAAATCACACAATGTAGATATGAGGAAACTTGAGAGAGAAAAGTGTTTCTCTTTCTCTGCTCTTATAGTGTTTATATATAATTACTATTATACCAGAGAACAGAAAATGAGAGCAAAATAAAGATCATAATGTATTTTTCATGTTCCTATATGTTTTTTCTTTGAGAACATTTTTCATCTCTGGGAAAGTTTTACTTTTTCTTTTCGTTTTTTTTTGGGGGGGGGCGGGATGCACACCCAGTGGCGCTCAGGAGGCTCTCCTGGCTCTGTACTCAGAAATCATCCCTGGCTTGAGGGGCCATATGGGACACCTACATTCATCCTGGGTCAATATGTGCAAGGCAAATGCCCTAACACTGTGCACTCAAAAAGTCTGGCCTCACTTTTTCATTTATTTAAATAAATATAGGGGCTTAGAAGAAAGTAGATAAAGCACTCGTCTTGCATATAACCTGCTTCAGTCCTATCACTGCATATGGAACCCAGAACCCTTCCAGGAGTTTTCCCTAAAAACTGTCAGAAATAAGCTCTGAGTACAGCATTCTCTGATATACAAACATGTATGTGTAGCTGAATGTGTGTTTTCATATATATAATTATTTTAATCTAATTTCTTTTTTTTTTGTTGTTGTTTTTTTTTTTGGGACACACCCGTTTGATGCTCAGGGGTTACTCCTAACTAAGCGCTCAGAAATTGCCCCTGGCTTGGGGGGCCCATATGGGATGCCGGGGGATTTAACCGCGGTCCTTCCTTGACTAGCGCTTGCAAGGAAAGCACTTTACCTCTAGCACCACCTCACCGGCCCCAAATTTCTTACAGTTTATTGTATTTCTTTCTTTATGAATGTATTCTAAAATAACTATTTATTATTATTGAAGTTAAAGGTATATTGCATTTCTAATAATCAAAGGGGTTTTATATGTTTTTATATGAATAATTACACATTTCTATATATGTTATGAAAAGAGACGCTTATCTTTAGAAATTGTACACCAGAAATACAAAGTAATATGGATTTTGTGAATTCATATTATGAGGATGGAGTAGTAATGTATTGTGATATATTTACATAACACTCTTTACAAAATATCTGCTCATACATACAACACACATATATTAGCATGTATATGAAGGAAGATATAAAAATAATTTGCAAGATTCACTCTGAGGAAAGCTATCATTATGAGTTTAAATAAAGAAAACAGAAATGTGATGTTAGATTTTATCTATACTACATTTTCTGACACTTTGGAATAGAATCTACTATATGACGAAAGAGTAATGTGTAATCATTAATTTTGAACAGTCAACAAATAATATGTTAAGTTGGTTTTAAAAATAGTAGTGCTTTGTTTGAAGTCTGAAGATTTGGAATCTAATCTATGTGAATTTGCGGAATCTCCACAGAGACTAGGTAGGGGTATTCATATTTTATAGATTGCTTGAATTCATGAAAACTATCTTAAATAAGAGCAAATAAATTCAAAGGGTTATTGTAATCAGGAGTATGTAGGTTACATTTGGAAACACTTTTCATTCTGTTTTCAATGGTTAAAATAGCTAGCCCAGTGATATTAATATTTCTAGATTACATTTTCCAAGGTATATATTATAATCACACCTTCTTATTAAATATCATAAAATTTTAATCTGTATACTGTATCAACCAGAATTAGTTAGAATGTCTTTTGTTTTTCAAATATTTGGGTGGATCTTTCTATCACCTTGATCACTTATGAATTGTGCTTTTTAAAAATTCAGTGCATTCTGAAAGCCTAGCAAACTGTTAGATGTCTGTGGTATAGATGACAGGCAAAATCCTGTTCTCTAGAGAAAAGAATAAAAACATACACTAATAATTTTTGATAGACACAAAAATGAAAGTAAAATCAAAGTATCAATCTAAGGAAGCTGAGTAAGACTTTAAGTCAGAAGCAATATCAGAATTGTGTACTGATATAAAACAACACATTTATATTAAATGAAATATATGTTTCTATCCAGTTCTCTGTGCTGTCTTAGGGACAGAGTTGAGAGAAGAAAAATTATTGTGGGTAGTATATTTATATGCAATAATAGATAAAATAATGAACTGAATTTTTCTAAGTAAAGGAAGACAGGTGTTGCTAATAGGTAAGTATTAAACTATTTAGCCAATGTGTATAATTTGGTGATGAAATGCTCACAAATGGACATTAAAATGATTGCCCTTTGATTTAAAAATGTTAGTATTTTGTTTTACTAAGATGTGTATATTGTGTATCACACAAAACCTGGATTTTTTTTTTCAAAAAAAATGGGGTGATATCTCTGATCTGCTATTAAGAGATATATCACAGGGCCCGGGAGATAGCATGGAGGTAAGGCATTTGCCTTTCATGCAAAAGATCATCGGTTCGAATCCCGGTGCCCCATGTGGTCGCCCGTGCCTGCCAGGAGCGATTTCTGAGCATGGAGCCAGGAGTAACCCCTGAGCACTGCCGGGTGTGACCCAAAAACCAAAAAAAAAAAAAAAAAAGAGAGAGATATATCACAATAATCATCCAACTAAGAAACTAGTGGGGAGATTTTAAACTACTTTAAAAAAGAACAAAGCTCTTAAATACTTTTGTAAGGAATTTTTTTATTAATGTTCTATTTTTTAAAAATATATAATTTTTATTTTGGTCACAGTGGCTTACATAACTTTCCCAGTAATATTTTAGGTATATAGTAACATTGAATCGGGAGAATTCCCATCACCAGAGTTGTCCTCCCTCTACCCCCATTCCCATCTTGCATCCCATATTTCCCACCCTCACCCCCCTGACTGCTAGAATGAATGGGCCCCTCTGTGTCTAGCTTGCTACTTAGTGATCATATAACTGTTTGGTCTTGGTACCCTCCATTATTTCCCCCTCTATTTAAGAGCCTGAACTAGATAGTTCAAGGTATGTGGTTTTGTTTGAAGAAAGGAAAAGCAGGTAAATGGGGTAAAAATCAAATAAGCCGAAAATGGGCAGTGTCCTTTCATAGCTCTCAACCTCAGTTTGAGAGAGGAAAGGGAAAAAGAAATCGAAATACCACAACAATACAAACAGAAATATCAAACAAAATATCCAGTGAGCACTACAGCAATAAAGACAAGCAACACACAATAGCCACAGTCCTGAAATAAAAACATGACAGAACGCAAAAAGGGGAAAACAAGAGGAAAAAAAAAATAATTGGAGAAAACAACTTCAATTTCCACACCAAAACAAAGAAGTCACAAAAAACACAAATACATAAATAGATAAATAAATAAAAAAGATTATTTTGTGCTTTTCTTCTCCCTGCATAGGCACAGTAAATATTGGGGACATTAGAAAAGGAATTTCCTTGGCCTAAGAGATACAAGGTTTCTCCACTCTTGAAGTATGCGGTCATGGGAGTCATGGGATTAACTACAGACTCCTGAAAGGAGGTTTTTTTGTTTGTTTGTTTTTTAAAGATAGAACATTTCAGAGACATTTTTAGAGTGAAACAAAAAATTCGGTGATTGACTGGATTTAGACAGAAATGGAGAAATAAAGAAAAGCTGGTGCAGTCCTATCATCTACAACCATTTATCTATATTCGGAACATTCTCAAGAGTTTTATGTATTAGTTTAGATATAGGGAAAAAAGACAAAGTGTGAGAAATTTTTGCTTTTATTAAAAACTCATTGCTTGATATATCTCTCAGTGCGACTTTATTGTTGATGATTGTGGTAGTAGTTGTTGAATGCTTTCTTGACAAAGTGAATACTAAGCTACCCCAAAATATGGAAATTTATCAGATAGTGAATTGAGAGTGATTGCTTTCTTGAAATCTTCAGCTCTCTATCTTCAATGCATTTGAAATAAATGGACTCCATTTCTTCCTTAGTGACTTAGAGAATGAAAATGTATGTTCAATACTTTTCAAGACTAATTAATTACCACATTAGAGAAAAATAAAAATGTATTACTCCCCCCGATTTACATTGCACATTGCACTTGAATATTTGTAGATCCAAATTGAGTAGAGAGGATGCTAATTAGTGTGCAGATTTTTTAATTGTCTATAATAGCAAGCTAATTAGTGTTTTCCTTAAAGAATGAATTTAAGGGAATGTGATTTGAAAGATGTAGTGAAAGATGTAGTGTTGTTACTTGCACTAATTCAAGTAATAGAGAATATTGATTGAGTAAAATAAGTAGTTTTGATTGTTTAACTGCTGGATTTAGTCTAAAATTCAGAATTAAATGGTTGTGATAATTAAGTGATTTAAAACATGACAACTCTGACCTAGTTCTGCATGTACTTTCATTAAAAAAAAAGCTCATTAATTAATATGACCTAAGTTGGTTTTTCTGCCCCTAAGTCATTTGCCCACAATACCCTTTACATTATTCTTTTTGTTTCTAAATAACTGGCCATATTTTTGTCTTTGGAATTCATTGCTCTGAAAGTGGTTCTATCATGAGGACTGCAACAAACACTAGAAGCTTTCTGTGGTTTCTGATCTACCACGCTTATATTATATTCATATATATATGTCTATATATGAAAATACAGACAGATTGACTCATATTCCTTATTTCTTTGCTACTATCACTTTCCCATATTTTCTTTCTACTCCTCTGACATGTTCTAACTTGAATAGCTGTCAAAATAGTTGCTATCTAGAAAAGGAAATGCTTGCATTCCTTTCTTTGCATATCCTGTATATCTCATAGATAGGTTTTTCTTGTATTCCTGAATGCAAGGAGAGATAACTGATTAGGAGCAATAATTTTCTACAAAGAAGATCAATTGATAATCCTTCTGGTCTTTATAGATTCTACAAAAACAGATGTAGTGATGTGGTTACCTCCACTGAAGTAATGACAATGTTGTTTTACCTCCATTTAGTAAGGAGAAAACAAAGCCATCTAAAAATATAGAAATATATCAGTGAGTTGAGTGATTTCTTTCTTGAAAACTTCAGTCATTTTTCTTCAGTGTATATGCCTCCTTGTTTAGGTAGACCAAATTTAAGGAACTTTCTCTTAGGCAAGTAGCATTCAACATCTTTGCTAATTTACCAAAAGGAAACATTTCTCTTTACTTCTTTCTGCACATACATACAGAAGTATTCTGGACACCCCTTAAGTCATTATAGTCACATAGAAAAGCAAACATCTATAAACAATGAGAAAGTGCCCCTTCAAAAGGTTTTAACTTCCATTTTGTTTAATATGAGTGTTACATATAAAAATTAGGGTCTGGATAAACTAATCAGTTCTTTAGAATGTCAATTGGTCCTAGCATAAGGTTATAAGTTCAAATGTGGGGAGCCCAAGTACAGTTATCCTGACAAATCTGGTGGTTATGCTTGGCAGCTCTAATATCTGTGATGCTTGTGATTTCCAGCAATGCTGCATCTAATCGTAATGTGAAAACTACAACAAAAAGGATGCAATTTAAGCCCAGTGAGCACCACTGCTAGAAGTGTGCATGATACCTGATCATCAAAGTGACAATAAATATCTCCACCTCCATTTTGAACAAAATATAAGAAAATTCTGAATTGTTTGAAATCTAGGATAATTATTTATAGATTTGATTTGACTTTTCACGTCATTTTTTCTTACTTGAAAACTTACAGAGTTCTATACTCATGAATCAAAAAAATGCTAAGTGTTAGTAATGAAATGCACTGAACAATGGTTCCTTTGCTCAATTATTCTTATTTAATTATTAAATTTTATATTTTTGTTTTGTGGACCATACCTGGCTGTGCTTAGAACTTACCAGTATTTCTACTTATGATTAGAGACTTCTGATGAACACATCAGATGTAGGTGTTTGCACCCAGGCTAAGCACCATACTTGCTATATTTTCCTTCCCCCTTCACCCAATTATAATGTTTAGTCTATATAAAAAAATCCACTAACCTAAACATATTTTTAAGTTAATAATGCTTACCAATTTCAATGTCAGTAGGCATCTTTTGTCTCAAATTCACAAAACTGTACAACCATTTCCAAAGTTTTAGAATATTTTCCTTAATTCCTCAAACATATTCTTATAGCTATTTTCAGTCACTTTGCATCTCCTTATTTCTTTCAGCTTCTGAGTAACCACTTATCTGATTTTTACCTGATGGAACTGCCTATATGAGATATTTCATAATAACTAAATCATATAAAATGTGATGCTTTGCTTTGGGACTGGCTTATTTTACTTTGAAAAATATTTTAATGGTTATATATTTTGTAAGATCATTTGATTTTTATTGAAGAAAAAAAAACAAAACAAATCATAGACTCTATTGCAAGTTATGTTTTCCATAAATAAGGCTATCAATGAAATAAAATGTAAAGATATCTGTGAGTTGTGCCTATAAAAAATGAACAGTAGCAGTATGCAGGGGGTGGTAAATGTGGGCAATATGTTTTTATACACATGTAAATATGTATTATATATCATGGTTCAATAGCATAGCTATCCTTACCATAGGGAGGATGCTATTAAATCATGATATATATAATTACCCAAATATTGCCTGTTTAATGGGCCCTCAATTGATAGAAAATAGCTGAGCTCTTTTACAACTTTACCTTGCTTGATGACTGACCAGGGTATGTCCAGAGGAAAAATCTGGAAGGCTGCGACATAGCAAACAGGGTTGAGATTTAGAGGGTATTAGTTACCCACATTTCTTGAAGCTGGGCCAGAAGTCCTTTCTGATCTGAGTCTTTCTTTTTTACATCTCTGTTGCAACCAGGGCTATAATAAGCATCTTCACCAAGAGTTTAGTGACCTGGATATGACCTCTGAATATAATGGAATAAAAATAAACTACCATTACATATCTATTCTTTGTGGATTTTTTTTACGCAGTTGTTGGAAGGCAAGGACTTTCACCTTCTTCCTTTGTAAGTAAGTTTTCTTCAAAACTTCTTGAAATTCTTTACATATATGGGAGTTCAAGAACTATGTTTGATTGGCAGAACTAGACAAGCAGAGGAATTATTTCTTATTTGAAGCTAAAGTCTATATTTTTTGTCATGCTATAAAATAGCCATAAATCCCCTGTACTTTGATGTTACACACACAGGATTACAAAGAATGTGTGTTAAAATTGACCTGAGGATGTTGGGTGGTTTCTTGACAAGTATAGAACAGAAAAATGATACCAGAAATTGAAACCCTGATTCCCTACTATGCTCCTCAATTAGGCCTATTGACAGACATTGTCGTGCAAGGGCCTGTATATAGTTCATAAAAACTTACACTTTTGTTAACATTAGTGCTCTATAGCTCCCAAAGTACTTCTTATTAAAATGTTCTGAATAGCATTGAACCATATATTCTATCCAATTCCAAGTGCTCCAAATTTTCTAAAATCCACACACCTCATTGTGAACTTGAGAACTAATGTGTGTTACCTCAGTCATGACAGTTGCCACTTAGAAAACTGACAGTTGATCACAACTCTAAGCAGTCCTGTCTTTTGTTTCATTTATTGAAGATGATTTGTATCATTTATTTCAAAACTCTGTATTTTTTATCATTCAGGCTTGCAGTATGAGTGAGTAAGTGAATGGATTTCACTGATTCTGTTTTAAAGGAATTCACTGCCCACCATGTCCAATAAAGTTTATTATAATTTGCACATGATGTACATATTTCAGGAGAAAATTTATTTCTTATTGTTGAGCATCTTTGTTAAACTAGGAAACATGTATTTTGTTTTATTCTTCATGTATCTTAGTAGCCAAAGTCATCAAACAGCTATAGAAAATAGAAAGTCATGAATCAGGAGGAATTAAATAGAGCTTATTGTTTTATACGCTTTGATGTCAATCATAGTAATAAGTGGTTGTGTGTATTCATCAACTAAAAAAATATTTTAAAGGGACAGGATACAGCAGTCTCCTCTTTATAACTTGGACACCAGCCCAGAAACAACTGTTCTTTCACCTTGTAAGGAGTCTCTCTCTGAAATATACACTAAATTAACAGAATACTTCCAACATATATACATGCACTCCACTTTTATTATAACTAAATTATAGATGACATATAAGAAACATACTACAATAACACTATGACATAAGTTTGTTCCTTCCTAAGTTCTGACATTAGGAAATCATAGAGTTCATGAATACAACTAAAATCAGTTTTATTTAAATCTTTTAATGATTTAAAAATACTGGTACAATGCTCGCTTCTGCAGCACATATACTAAAATTGGAATGCTACAGAGGAGATTAGCATGGCCCCTGCGCAAGAATGACATGCAAATTCGTGAAGCGTTTCATATTTTAAAATATACTGGTACATATATTCATACTTTGTATGAATGTGGACTCCCAGGCAGTGCTCAGGGATAAAGGCCAATATCATTAATTCTCAGCCAGTGAGCTGTCTATTTAGTGAAAGGCTTGAGTATCACTGTTCAAGCCCTACAGTGCTAAGTTCACCAATGCCATACAAGGTTGTAATTGGGGCTTCCAGGACTACACATTATGATCTAAATAAAGGATAGAACCAGAATTGTATTTATGTTAGGCTTTAGCCAAGACTTCTTTTATCTCCCCAGTCCTGAAAAAAATGTATGTATACATAAAATAGTGTTAGTTGTTAATGTATTGGTATATTATTCAATTAGCATCACCTATCTATCTACTGTGGAAAATTTTAGCTTGATGTTATACTATCAATCTATCATGATGAGAGATTATATTTCGAAAAAATTGACAGATAAAGAAGTGAAAAACATAGTAATGGATATCTCAACTTTGAAACTGTTCCTTTAGCGTGGAACCCAGTCTATCTTCTATTTCTGTCATTGGAGCCTCCGCATTATAGGATGAAACATATTTACATATCCTTTATCTATCTTCCATGATTCAACAGACTTAATTTGTAATTTCACATATATCTACAACAAAAATCATATATAGGTAGCCATATATTGCTAGAAAGTTGTCTGATAAACACACAAATGTTGTAATGAAACACACAAATGAGGTACTGCTTTTCATATGCCCTGTATATATCATATGTGCATATATGTACATATATTACATGTTCCTTTTATAGGATGGTGCTAATGCTTTCCCCAATGTTATGAAAATTACATAAAATGATTATCAAGCTGCATTGTATGCCTCCTTACTATCAGCATAATGGTTCTGTGCTGAGTATTATGTTGTGTTCCAGTAAGAGAGACATTCTACACTCTATAGGCATTTCAAGAATTAGCAAATTCCTTTTAAAATGCCATATTTTATAAATGACTTTAAATTTTAAGTACTCCAAGATGAGATGGATCTTGGAAATTCTCTCAAGTGGGTGGGGAAAAAAATCCAACATGGTCAAAATAAAATTTCACATTATAGAATTAGCCTTAAATTAGATATTGTCAATTTTATGGATGTAGGTATACTGCAAAAGACAGATCAAAATGACACTGAGGAAACAGAACTTTTGAAATCACGAACAAAGACATCATCATAAGTGCTACTCCTTGACCTGTGCAGAGACTGAGACCTCTAGATACAAAGGTGTGATATCATTATCCACACCAGAGAAGAAGTCTTCCATACAACACAAAAAAATCAAGGAGAGAGCAAATGAACTGGAAAGGAGTCTATAGATAATCCCACAATGACATATTCCAAGGGGGAAGAAACCCTGTATCTCTTAGGCCA
>PVKC010018517.1:0-19524 GCA_004027635.1 Crocidura indochinensis
TGAGTTCTGTCTTTGTGTTCTGTTCAGATCGATCTATGCTTTCTTGGAGTTTTACTAACATATTCCATATTTCTATTTTAAATTCCTTATCCGAGAGGTTAAGCGGATGATTGTGATTTTTAGGGTCGTCCAAGCCATCATCTTCATTCTCAGTGCCTAGTGTTTGCCTACGAGCTTTCCGCATTGTTGCTCTAGTAGTTTGGTTTTTCCTGCGTGTTGTGATGGGGCTTATTGGTTAGAAAGAGTGCTCGGCTGCGAAGCGAAGCGGAGCGGCCGCGCTCTTATGGGGCGCCCGGAAATCAGCGCTATAGCTGGTTTTCAGTCTAATGGAATGTTCCTGGGTGTTTCAGCCCTAGGATGGACTTCTGGGAGAGCGAGTCTTTTTTGGGGACATGTTTGGTCCACTCCCACGAAATCCAGAACAGCAAAGGACAAAGAAACACAAAGAAAAGACAAGACTCACAGTTCTTAGGAGTTGGCCCTACTGGGCATGCGTGGATGTTAACTTAAAATTTTAAATTATATATGTATAATATATACCTGGTGGTGCTCAGGGCTTTTTTTTGGGGGGGGGCACTCCTGGCGGTGCTCAGGGGCTACTCCTGACTATCTGCTCAGAAATCGCTCCTGGCAGGCACAGGGGACCATATGGGACACAGGGGTTCGAACCAACCACCTTAGGTTCTGGATCGGTTGCTTGCAAGGCAAACACCACTCTGCTATCTCTCCAGGCCCCAAAATGTCATTATTATTATTATTATTATTATTATTATTATTATTATTATTATTATTATTATTATTATTATTATTATTATTTTTGGTTTTTGGGTCACACCCAGGACCACTTCTGGCTCTCTGCTCAGAAATCGCCCTTGGCAGGCTCGGGGAACCGTACGGGATGCTGGGATTCAAACCACCGTCCTTCTGCATGCAAGGTGAACGCCTTACCTCCATGCTATCTTTCCAGCCCCCTCAGGGCTTATTTCTGACTCTGCTTCAGGGATAACTCTTGGCTGGTTTTGTTGACCATGGGTATTACTGGGAATCAAAGTCATGTCTGCCAAGCATTCTACTTACAGTACTCTCTAGTCTGTGTTCTAGTCTATTTTAACGAATTTTATGTGGTTTCAATTGATGAAGTATGCTCAATTTTAAAAGCTCAAAGTGACTCTTAAAACAAAAGCACAGGGACTGGGATGTGCCCTCTACATGGCCTACCTGGTTTCTGCCTAGGAATCGCATCTGGCCTGAGCCCACCATGAGAGATCCCTGAAGAGATAGAGGTCAATCCTGAGTACTGCCAGATGTGACTCCAAAACATTAAATGTGTACACAAAGAAAAAGAAAATATTTCACCATCTTATACATTCTGATAATCAAAAATGATCAAAATAAGAAAAACTTTAAATAGAACAAAATGTCTGATTGTAAATTTGTTTAAAATAAATTTTTCTTAGTGGCCAAATGTCTATTATACTATATGTTTGTTAACATCTTTTAATGTTTGGTATAAATTTGGGAATATAAAAATAAAATGCTGATAGAATATTATCCCATGGAGAATATGTGACTAAACCACATATTTTTAGACTTAAGAGACCTGGGGTCTTTACCTTATATTTCCTAGAAGAAATAAATAGCAAATAAGTCTTAAAATATTCCTGAGAACCCAGCTCAGGTTATAGAAAGAAAATTATGACATGGTAAATATTTGACATGAATCCTGAACCCAAAAAATGGGAATAGTAGAACAAATCAATTGTCATAATTTTAATAAGGTTAAGCAATGATTCACTCTTATGTATGTCAGTACCATTTCTACGTAATGTAATTCATTTCCAATAGATTCAAATACTTAATTATTCCATAACTAGTGTATGGTATAACTTAGACCCAAATTCAAAATATTGTAATGGTATTGGCTACAATTTTATAACATAAAATGTATCCAAATATATTATGGATAAAAGTGCTTTATGCAGCACTGTTCTTTCCCTCACTGGAGAAATATTAACCTACCTCCTTACACAGTCAAGCTTTTCTATGAATCCATTAAGCAAAAGCCAACATTGAATTCTTTGAGTGAGGTCAGTGTTCTGAGATAAAGGAAAATACTCCCAGTTGGCTGACCTGGCAGGTCTCTCTCCTTGTCTGTATTTGCTGGGAAATCGTTTCATTTACTCTTGAATCTCTGCTCACTTTTAATCCTTTTTTCCAAGAGCTCCTCTCCATCAATTATTAAAGTAGCATTACCTAAGAAATGTTTTCTTCCGAGTTCTGCTAATTGTTTGTGTACTTGCAAACTGGAAACCAGACTTTTCCTGTTAAATATTTAAGAAATTTCTTTATAAACCAACTTTTGAGCACAAACAAATCATCTGCATTTGCTAACCAAAAAAAGAAAAGAAAAGAAAAAAAAACCTGCTAGTCAAAGCTGGAGGGACTTCTGGAGTTGGAAATAAGTTTAGGTTTCAATAGAAGTGGCTGGAATAACCTAATGCCAGGAGGGAAATAGAGGATTTTTAGCCAGAGACCAGGCTCCAAGGATCTATTATCACTCTATTATTCCTCATGGAGAGTTTTAGATCTTGGCTTCTGTCAGAGTTCAAGAAACTCTTGAAACCCTACCATATCTCATTTGTTCCTCAATCCACAAGTAGAAGAAGCATCTGGTTCTTAATCAGGAACTACTTAAAACAGTTGCTCAGGGTGCCTAGAATCAGATTTGTCTTGAAGTTTGCTTCTTTCTCCTTGACAATGAGACTTCTGTGTAAAAACATCAGTGGTGATGTCATAATGTTGAGTCACTGGATAGCAGCTCTCAATTCTGGTTATATCAGAAAAACATCGTCGTACAGTCAAATCTGCACCAGTTTGGTTAGTTAGATAACCTCCTTCATCTTCTATTAAGAGCTCAAATGTCAGGTTAGTTCTTGGCTAATAGAATAGAGGAATTTAAGCTTGAATTACATCTTTGTAGCACCTATTCTGATGAATCTTTTTTGTAACTCGTTTCAACTTTGTCACCTACCAAACATAGATGACTCTTACCATGAAGGTTCCAAGAATGTTCTTTCATGTATTTGACCCATATTTATTTTTTACCAAAAGGAAAATAATAGGAGGAACAGATTAAGAAGTTAATTAATTATTTTTGTGATGAGATGGTGTCTTGGGGCTGGGCATGATGATTCTTATGGACAAATAGAGAAGATAGTTGCCATTCTGAAATTAGGTTGAATTTTAAACCAATGCTAGATCAATAAAAGTAAATTTTATTTAGATGGTCCCAGAGAAGGGACAGAAATGCAGGCCAGAAATGCAGACCCTTTAGATATAGGTGCTTTCATTGATAGTCTCATTTGATTATTACAAAAGCTTGCTAGGGGAGTTATTACTTCTCTGCTAATGCTGAAATCCTCAAAGCTGAACAAAAACCTAGGTCCTATTGTCAAATGTCTTCTGATCAAGAAAAGATAATTGTACCTCCTGCTGTTCTTTTTTGTCTGCCAGACAAGGGAATACTATTTTTTTTTCTTTATGCAGTATAAATTGGCTGTTAGGCTTATTATTTAGTCTAGACAGATGACTTTTCTCAAAGAAATTAGTCTCTTTGAACAGTCTCAGTTACTGAATTTAAAGAACAGAACTATTGAATAAATTAGTCAACTATATCATGTTGAACCTTATGGTGAGACTGGAATTCAAGCAAGAGGAGAAGAAAAAACAGTTCTAAGTTGCCAACTAGAAAATCTCATTTAATAAAAAACACTCTGGCTGTTTATTAATGGTAATCTTTAATGCCTCCTTGACCAGAAACATCCTGATTCTGTACAAAGTGACAGGTTCTCAGAGGAAAATCTCAGAGGAAAAATCTTAATGCAGGACACAGCTCACAGTAAGAAAGAGATGAGAAAATGTAACATACCAAAAGCAAAGATCTCAGAAGTCTATCAACGTGGATCTGGGCTTGAGAGACAAGAGAGAGGCACAGAAATAGAAATGCAGTTATGTACATGATGAATCTCACAGCTAACCTGAAATCATATTCTTTTCAGATTGCTTTTGAAAGCAGTGAAATACGTAATGTAATTTTCATCTCTCCTACTCCTCCAAAATGGGTGACTTCCAGTTTCTGGAGCTAGAAACTAAGCAATCTATCTCTTAAGATAAAAATTTAAGTTAAGAAATACTTTATTGGTCTGTATTGGGAATTTAGGGGACAAAAAAAAAAGAAATACTTTATTGTAGTTAATTTAGATAATAGGATTACAATAGTGTTGGTTTTAGTAACAGAGCCTTCGCCACCAAAGTGTCCAAGATACACAACCTCTGTCCTTACATGCCTTCTAACCCATCTTTCCATTTTTCTGCATCCTTCCCTCATGACACTTGGTTACCTCAGTATGTAATCCACAGGCAGAGTTTTTAAATGAAAAAAAAACCAGCAAAAATATCTTCTTAATCTAAAATATCTGAAGATCTGTGAGCTCTTTTTATAAGATAAATAATTTGTTGACTTCCTTGCAGAACTATAACTGTGCTGATATGTTCCCATTTTCATTCAGAATGTGAAAAAATAAATCATCTTGACTTACTCTTAGAAACTTTATCAGAAATAATTACAACATTTTTCCAAAAGACTTTTTGAACTCTAGCATAAACATTCAGATTTCTGTTATAAGAAACACCAAAAGGAAACAAAACCCACACTCCTAAATACTGTTTCATCATCTCCTCTTATCCAGTGGTTACAATACTGTGGCACCTGATTTTCAGATTTGCCAACATCTGGGGTGCATAATCCTCTGAAGGAAATAGAATTTTCCCTTTCCTTTTCTGTGCTGCTCTGGTCTGCAAAGGTGCACACTGTGTGCTGGCCCCTGAGGCTCCTTCCAGAAGACAAGCTCTCCTCATTAACTCTGGATTCTCTTAAAATTGCAGCCATTCATTTCAGTCAGAATTAGATAAACAGCTTTTTTATAATCCTGACTAGTTTATCTTTAGGTCCACCATATTGCGATTTCTCTTCATCATCATCCCATCTGAATACAACTACCTGACAGAGTTTACCTTTCACAGCAGAGAAGCTTTTCAATGTGACTCTACCTTCCTGATTTCTATTCAAGATCCTTTTAGCTCATCCAATTTCCTAGACTCAAAGTAAATCCTACTTCATCTAGAGAAAAGAAGCTTCCGATTATTTATATGTACATATAACTATGTACCAAAAGAGAGTTATTTTGACCAATGCAAAGGTCTAAAAAGAACATCTCTGTTTCTAGGCTATATCCAGTGTGTCTCAAGTTTAGGAGTTGTGAACAGAGGAAAGATGAGCCCAAACTCTTTATGAAGACTGTCAGTTCCTCTTGAAGGACTGTAACTATTCTCATAATAACCAAGACAACTAGATCGGAGACCAGTCTCACCCCTTATTGACCTGAGGGATGCTGAGAAGGCCACACTAATAGAAAATTTAGTTTTCTGATCAGGATCCTTCTATGTTTCTTTCATGGCATTAGGGTTTGAATTTACTTGTGACAGTTATATAGCCAATTAACAGGATAAAAAAATTACAAAGTCTTCCTTGAAATTAATTTCTGATAAGTGATGTATGTTGTTGAAATCTAGACATGTATTCAAAAAGGGAATATAGCTTTGATTGGATTTTGTCTAAGAACACAATATGGTGACTCCACAGCCAACAGTTATATTGGTTACTGGGACTCATTTAGAAATGTCAGTCTCTTAACTAGAGTTTTACACCACAAAAGCCAGTTTTATGGTTCTAGAAGTTCCGGAGTTTCTAGTTTTATTCTTTCACATAAAACTAAATAAATAATTGTCTTTGCTTGTCTATAGAACCACTAAAAAAATAAAATTCTTAGGCGGTACAATTTCCTATAAAGACTATTCAGTGCTCATCCCACACACATACTCATCTAGACAGATATGTTCCAATCCAACACAGAGATGGAATACAGACATATGCGTATGCCAGGTAATAGAAGGCTTGCCTTCTGAACATTTTCTTAGTTCATGATAATTTCATCACATAGTGGATGTTTTTCAAGAATAAAATATAAAAAGAAGACTGTAAATGGCGAAGTTACAAAAATGATACCAAAAATTTGGAAAGGAGAATTAAAGATGAGGGCACAGATGTACATATATGCAAAAGTTAGAATTATAAACTATGCAGATTATAATTAAGCACTATCTAAGTTATGCATACTTATATTAATCAAACTAGGAAGAAAAAACAAAAATAATTATTATGACTGTTTTATGGCTCTACATTTTAAATTTACTTTTATACTGCTCAAAGCACTGCATTAACATAATAAATTGTATTTTATGAAAAATATTGAATATGTTATTTATGTTTCTTTACCTGGTGGGTTGGACCATAGAAGAGCTTACTCCTGGCTCTGTTCTCAGGAATTACTTTGCCAGTGCTTAGGGAACTATGCAAAGTCTTGAACTAGATTCTGTTACACATATAACCTTAAACCCTGTACCACCTCTCTGAACTCAAGTTGTTTTATGTATTTTTTTGAGTTTTGGGTCACACCAGGTGACACTCAGAAGTTACTCCAAGTTATGTGCTCAGAAATCGGTCTGGCCTGGGGGGGCCATATGGGACTCTGGGGAATCGAACAGCTGTCCATCCTAGTCTAGCACATGCAAGGCAGACATCCTACAGCTTGCGCCACTGCTCCAGCCCCAAGTTGTTTTATTTTTTATCCAAGTTGTAAGTAATATCTATTATCATGAATGCAGCATCTATCTAGTTAGATCAATTTGACCAAAAGACTAAATTATGTTGGTGTAGCTATCAATATTTATCTTTCCAACCAATACAAGTTCACTTGTTTAGTTAGCATTAAAAAGGTTAAGATGGATTTTCTTTGATGAAACCAGTGTTGTGAGTGATATGATGGATTTATAAACACAATCTCTTTCTTTACAACAACTGGGTAGGGTAGTCTTACTTGAAGATATTTTTCCAGTTTCTGATACTAAAAGCGTATTGCATTCATGCACTAATTTAAAGAATCCTAGTTGCTTGAAGCTGATTATACATCTACCTGGTATGCCTCTAAAATCAAATCCCATCTGTTTCAAGAGAAGTTGTCAGAAAATATGTGCAGTACAGAATCATGAATTACTGAGTTTAGTCTTCTTGAATAAATAATTGATTCTGAGTCCCAACTCCCAAAGAAAGTTTGAAGTTGCAAAATATAGTAACAAGAACGGGGGCATCTGACCACAAGAGATTCTGTTGTTACCTTAAAATGCTGAAGTTTGGGAACAATTTGGGAGATTATAGTTCCTCAATCAAACTATTATTTTCATTATCTTCCATGCTGGACTTCTAATTTATAGAACTGTGAGTCAGTAAATTAGTGTTATTTTGAGCTGCTAAATTTATGTTGATTGCACAACAACAGAAAACCACTATGGAAGCATTAAAAGACTCATTACTAAAGTTAAGGCTAACTTTTGATCAAAAGGAAGCTTTTATGTGACTGCACAGTTTACAAATTTCAAGAAAAGGACATGAAGTTTCTATGAAAGTGATCTTTTTAAAACTGGTCCAAGAAGGTTCATTTAAAAGAGGATAATTAATACTCAGGTCTCCTTTACCCCTATTCTTCATTATTTCAGAGTCCTTGGGTGGCATAGAGAGGTATATAGCTAAGTACACAAATCACAATGTCAAGAAAACAAGAGACCCAAACTCTAACAACCACAGGTAAACTTCACCTGCCAATGTAGCAGGCTGGCTAGGGGATGAAAGAGGATGACCCTGGTGGAAGACAGTTGACACAGTTAGTGGAATTGGTGGTGGGATAGGTGGTGGGATTGATGATGGGTAGGTGCCAAACTAACTATGCTAAATTATTTACATTATATCTTAAACCCAACTATGAATAACTTTGTAAATGATGGTGCTTTAATAAAATGTTATAAAATGAGAAACCTAGGGGTTGGAGAGATAGCATAGCAGTGTTTGCTTTGCAAGCAGCCGATCCAGGACCTAAGGTGGTTGGTTCGAATCCCGGTGTCCCATATGGTCCCCTGTACCTGCCAGGAGCTATTTCTGAGCAGATAGCCAGGAGTAACCCCTGAGCACAGCCGGGTGTGGCCCAAAAACCAAAAAAAAAAAAAAAAGGACACCTAGACTAGAATATAAAATCAGAGATGAATTCTGAGGACACCGATCCAGTCTCACCCATTTATCTTTAATGTCCTTAGTGGGCCTAACTGAAGATTCTTTTTTATGATTTGTTTTTTAAAACAAGTTTTTTCATTTTCTACCCCAAGTGGAAGCCCATGGAGATTACAATATCACAATGATAGAATAACTCCGTCTATGGGGATGATCTCCCAGAGCAAGGGGCTTTAGTGACCTGGATAAGCAGAGAAGGAAATCACAGAACACTTCAGAGAAAGGGAAGATAATGAATAAATTAAGTCATAATTGTTACCTACACCTGTAAGGTAAGGTAGCCTCAGGGAACTAGAATGTCTTTTAGAGATAAAAATGGAAGGTGAAGAAGTCTAAGGAAGCTCAGCTTTTGGAAAACACCTTTAATTTCCCAATAATATAGTTCAAGAAAAAATGTCATTGTAAAACCAATGCATGAGTTTTCTATAAAAACAAAGTCCAATGATCAGGAAGAAAAATTGTTGAAATTATGTAATTCAATCTCATTCAAGTCTTACTCTTTGGAGATAACTACCTCTCAAAAAATCATGCTTACAATGTCAAATCTCATGACAAATAATTTGAAAAGGATGACATTCATTTACTGAGGAATGTCAGTAACCTACATGTGAAGACACTCAGAAGAAATTAAGTCTTTGTTACAGATTTCTTGAGACTAGATACTCTAATCAAACTCATCATTGTCTTTCACCTTGATTTATTGTCCTTATCCTTAGAGAGTACTTAGATATTTTCTAGTATCATTGACATAAATTATTGACAGCAATGCAATTGCTTTGGAAAATGTATTAAGCAGCAAGCAAAAATATGAATCAACACTCCTCAATTTTGCATTTTAAAGTTGACATTGCCTTTGTGCCAGACAGAGATTGGATTTCAAAGGATGATACTTGGTGTTGGAGTTATCTTGGGTGGCCCTTGGGAGAGATCTGGAAATGACAGAGGGAGGACATCTTACTTATTTTTCAGTTAACCCCATCCTGTATGAAGCACCCAAAGAGCCCAGGGAGACGTTTTGCTTTGAGTTAGGCCAAAAAATTGTCCATAAAAATATCCATGAGCAATGATTACCCAACATTTGAATGGGGACCAGCACCAGGAGGCATGTTCTGCCACTCTTGCAGGCCAGAGACCCAAAGGGGCCTAGTGTGATCTCACTGGGGACTGAGACCTAATATGACCTCACTTCAGACTGGCATGTGATCTGATTTCTTATGGCATTAGGACCTATTGTGCTACTTCCAAGAGAATTCCATGGAAAGCTTGCAATTACAAGATATGGCTATACAGATCCTTCTAGAAATGCAAGGACACATTTCAGCTTCACGATAATATGAAGTTGAAATGGCTGCAGAGTTGGGAGGTTCTTAGAAACTTTGGGTAAAGACACAGTTAGGTTGTCTGGATTCTGTGGACTGAAGAAGTTGGGATAAGCCAGGGTTTAGACAGAGCTAGTCTAACAGCTCACCTAAAGTCTTTTTGGTCCACTCAACTGGGACAAACTCTTCATTAAAGAGACATTTATTAAATACCACTGTGTGCCAGCTGCTTTGGTGTGTGTGTGTGTATGTGTGTGTTTGTGTGTGTGTGTTACTCTCCAGGTACTGATGTTTGCCAGCAATTGTGTGCAGATAAGACAATATGGCGAAGTTATAGTTCTATAACACAACCATCCTGGAGGGAGAAAGTGCAATGACACATTTTGTCAAGCAGAGAAAAAATAATAAGGAACCAGCAAGTTATCATGAAACATACAATAAATGTCTCACCTGCCAACATTAGAACTTACAACCTAGGCACAGAGACTTTGGTGGACAGAAAGAAAACCTAGTTGGTAGCTACCTTTCTTAATCAACCTTAGGCTGGACTTCTTAGGCAAGTCATTATCTCTCCCAGATCTAGTTCTCCCAGATATGGGAAACATAGATCTCCTAGTTTTGAAATAATCCTAAAAATGACTATTTAGTAGCTTTGTTTTGAACATAAAAGAAAATTAGTAAAACAGATCATGTGTAATGCTTACAACTGGCCAACCAATTGGACAGACAAATTACTGACAATACTACAGTTCATCTGGACAAATTCATTATTTGCTACAGTTCGCTTAGCTCTTTGTTCTACCTTATGTCTACCAAGCTTTCATAGCCTTTGTAAATGATGATGGAAATACCTTGATCCCAAAAACTGGTCTCACTAGGAAATGTATGAGTATTTACAACAAAGTGGTTTTGAAAGAAATTCCTTAGATTTGGGGTGAAATTTTTCCTTTGTTGGTTCAAACTGGCAAGAAGAAAATGAGCATTAGTTGTGTTACATGATTCTAGAATGAACACCTCTAAGTCTTTAAAGATCTTTCCAGGATTCCAGTTTCCACCTGTGTGAATTTTTACCGATCATCTTGTATGTTGACTCTGGGACAAGCAAATTACACCAGCGTAGTTCACTGACCTGAATGAATGTTTCATTAAAACTATCTCTGGCAAACTTGTGGAAGAAAACTGTCTGAGGAAGGCCCATTGCATTTGCTTTCTTATGAGCTAATGAAAGGAAGGTGATTCGTTTTCATGGGGCCTGAATCAAAAATTGATGAGGAGGACATGGAAATTTGTATTTCCCCTGTAAATGTGCCTTGTTTCTTCCCATATACTGCCATCTTCTTTACACAGGACCTACAGAGTAACACTCACTCACTCACCATGAATTGAGCCTTTTGCACATGTCAGTCCCCACTGGCTGCCACAGAGAATGTCTGAAATGCTGAAATTACTTCCTAAGAACTCAGAGTCTTGGAGGACACACTTTGAAACATGTAAGTCAACTTTTATGTCTCTGTGCACCCAGTTTTATCCCTGAGTTCACAGTGTGCTCAGGGCCACGAACTAGTCCAATGGTTAGGGTGCCCTACTTAGAATCCATGTTGAAGTGCTGGGATTCCTTCCCAAGTACTCAGCGATTTGTAGAGACGTTGTGAACTGCATAAACCAAGGTTCATTGTCTCTGTGTTTTATCCCCATGTTCACAGTGTGCGCAAGGCAAGGAGCTTGTTCAAGGATTAGGGCGCCTGGCTTAGGGTTCATCCTTTGCACTATCTGATTCCCTAAGCATCACCAGGTATGGCTCTGGAGACCATGGGTCACCTGATTCTCCCTGAACAACTCTCAGATCCAAGTGGCAGCGTCCTAAGATTGTGTGGCACTGACCTACCAGCCCATATTGGCAAAAATCATAGAGCATCACATCTGATCCCTGTTGAGTAACACTTGGGAGGACCATAAACTACCAGCCATGGGCCAGAGCAATAGTACAGTGGGAGGGGATTTTCCTTGCATGTGGTTGACCCTGGTTTGATCCCAGGCATCCCATATGGTTCCCTGAGCGTGCCAGGAGCCATTTCAGAGTGCAGAGCCAGGAATAACACCTGAGCACTACCAACTGTAATCCCAAAACCAAAACAAAAATAACAAATTCAGAAGGGACAGCAACAGCAGCCACTAATGCTGCACTTGATTTTCAGCAGACACTGCATTCTGAAAACCACCAGAAATGATCCCTGAGAAGATCCAGGAGGAAGCTCTCAGCATAGATGGGCAAGAAATGATCAATCAACCAAATCAAAGATAAAATCAGTTGAGCCACAAAGACTGATTTGGGTCTCCTCTGGGGAAGCCATGGCAACTTGGAAATACTGTCATTAATAAGTGTTTAATAAGCAACATCAATACAGTCCAATTCTGGAGCTGGGTTTTCTAAACTGATGAACCTTCACTCAGTCCAAACTGTGGTCAATGCTGGTAATGCAGATCTTTGAATGGAAGTTTGTCCCTTGTACCCAGGAGCAAACAAATTTATTTACTGGCCCCATATTCTGTGGTATTTATTACCTAAGGGGAAAAGGGGCACATTTAAATAACGACTAGTATCTATTGAAATAGCAAATGATGTATATTTCAAAAACAGGCCAAACATTTTAACTATTTTCTATTTTCTAAAACATGACACAAAATTTGCTCTCAGAATTGGTTCATCTTGTTTATTTTTATTTATTTACTATTTATTTATTTTGTGTTTGGGGTCACACCCAGAGACCCTCAGGGGTTACTCCTGGCTATGAACTCAGAAATCGCTCCTAACTTGGGGGACCATATGGGACGCTGGGGGATCAAAGGACAATCTGTCCTAGACTAGCATGAGCAAGCCAGATGCTCATCATTTGCACCACCACTCCGGCTCCTCTTGTTTATTTATTTTTTTAATTTTTCATCTTCACTCTCAACCAGGAATTGTTCAGAGCTAATGTGACAAAGATGTTAAGACAGGAAGCAACTGCATGGCACTCAGCATTGAGCCCCTGAAAGGAGTCAGCTTGAGGTTTGCATATTGCCAAGTTATTGAGAATTGTGTCAGGCACCATGGTTTGTCAGTTGTCAGAATTCCAAGGTGAAGTTGAAATTGCTAAAGTGTGCTTAAGATGGCCTAGAGGGCCTCAGATCTAGCTTTAATAAGGATGTGAGCATGCAACTAAAGTAGATTCACTTTCACAAAAGATTTCATTGATCTTTTATCTTTTGGGTCAAAGCCAAGGTTTGTGCTATGGAGTTTTGTAAGTTTCTTTCAGGCCTTGGCATAGGCAGATCATAAATCATAGGATACAACTGTCAGTTTTTTAGATATAAAGTTAATTTTACCAGCTAAGGCAATACATTTTGGTGCTAAAGTTACAGTTGGTGAATGGTTTCTTGAAATTTCTATTACAAGTTTGATCTCAGAAAGTGTTGCTAAAAAATTAAATTTTGAGGCATGGATTGATTTTAATTCTCTATTTTTAAAAGTATTTTTATATTTTTAAAAGTAAGAAAATGACTTTCTAAGAGTAAATATTGTAATTATTAGCCTCGCTTTCTGATAGGCAGTAACAGGAGAAGACAACTCACTATGGACAGTGAGATTATGTTGATACAATTAAAACTTCATTGTGAAGATTAAACATGGCACTGTTAAGTAAGAGAGAGAGAGAGGGAGGAAAGATAAAGAGGAGTGAGAGGGAGAGGGCCAATAGGAGAGAAGTGTGGGAAGTCACCTCCCTAACAAAAACACCAAGGTCAGGATAGTCTCCTGGGCAAAAATAGTTTAGGTCTTAAAATATAAAAGGGTAGCAAAAAAAAAATCAACCACTAAACAAACAAACAAACAAAAAACTGCACCCAAGAAGGAATAGAAGAAAAATGCTAGGAGGTTCTATATATAGAGTAACCAGAGCAAAACTTGAATAGAAAATTGTCATGACCTTCCTTTGTACTTTCAGGGTGTCTGCTGATTGGCTATGAAAAGCATCACAGTAATGTACCCTTTGAATTTCAATGTGTTCACTAATACTCCTTATTGTCTCTGTCAAGTAGACAATGGTTCAGTGTTGTGAAGGCAGATATGGGTGGGAGCCACATGTGTGAAATAGATGATCTGAGTGCCCTCACTCAGGGCTGCCTAGATGACCCTAGAGCTTAGAATGTCGTTATGGTTTCTTGTTTTATTTCTTTCTTTCTTTTGTTTTTTTTTTTTTTATTCTCCATAAATATTTGTCTCATTTTCTATAACAGGCTCCCTTGGACAAATAGAAAGTGTCAATCTGAATGTACAAAAATTTAGGCACTTGTTCTGCTTTCTGCTGACTATGGTTTAATTTTCTGGTACCACATATGGTCTATCAATGACTATCCATGCTTACTCCTGAGCACAGATCCAAGAACAGCTCTTAAATAGTACTGAGTGCGACTCTAATCCTATTAGTCACCCCCTAAAAATTTTAAATAAAAAATAAAATTAGAAAAAGAAAAGGCATTGCTATTTCTAAATGTTTGATTACCATATCAGTTGGAACTTAGAATTCTGTAAATGTCTGCTGTATTATTTAAAATCACTCTGTCATCAAAGATAGATGTTTTATTCATAATAAAATTATTTACCTCAGTTTTTGGTGCTGCAGAAGATATATGTAGCAAATTTATGCCTCATAAATGATAGGCAATTATCAGGGGTAGGCAGAAGAGAGCTCTCTGGGATTTCTTTATAAGAACACTGATCCCACCATTGAGGAAGAGTCCCAAAAGTCCCCTCCTTTAAAAACTTTCAATTTAATGGTTAGGATTTTTAACACATGTAGGTTGAAGACATAAACATTCAGTCCATAATGAGAGTTTGAAAACAAACAAAACTTCATATATAAAAATCTGATATCAAATATCAATAAAAGTATGAGAACATTATTGCTTGTGTACTAGTATTACATCTGCACTTCACTGTCAATTTTAACAGATATCTGTCTCATAAAAGCTAATAATTTATGATTTCTAAGAACTGCCTACAAATTTTTATTATGTTCAGAATAAAACTCAATAAAGTTTCATAGTAAAGAAAAATATCTAGCTTTAGAAAAAGATAAATATCACAACATACGCATTCTATAAAAATTATGGACAATAATCATCCAACAAATATGGAAGAAAAACACAAAAGTGATGGTATATCTACAATGTTTTAGAATGAAAAAATTTAGTGGGAGAATAATGAACAAGAGTGAACTGGGAAAATATTAACTATGTAAAAAGAACTTGTAGAGCTACACTATTTTACTTTTTTTTTGTAGCCTGTTTCTGATTTTTCTCTTGTTTTTATAGTATCTTTATTTAAGCACCATTAATTACAAACATGTTGGTAGTTGAGTTTCAATTATAAAAAAAGAATACTCCCCTTCACCAGTGCAACCTTCCCACCACCAATGCCTCCCATGTCCATTTTAAAAGGGAGCCAGGTAGAATTAACAGATAATCTGATCTAAAAAAATTATTTTTACAAATTTACTATGAAAGTAAACTACAAGAAAGCATTTAAGTTTGAAATCAAACAAAGCACCAAGAAACTATGACATACTGTGACACAATTCACACTTAAATATCTCTGGATTCAGAAGGATAGAAGAGACAGAAAAAGAGAAATATACTTAAAGGAATAAGAGCTACATTCCGAATAAAATTGATGTAAACTTTATATCCTGAAATCCTAAAATTCAACTTTGAGGGTCGTAGAGGCTAAGAAGAAAATCTACATCCAGAGACATCATTGATCAATAAATAGATAAAAGCTGAATATGAAAGATAATTATATAAAAACAGTTGGAGGAAAAAAAGGCAGATTTATGCCAAAAAAGTCACCACATAATGCACATAATATCTCATGAAATATGTAGACTAAAACACAAAGGCCATAGTACAACAAGTAGGGCACATGCTCACATGCAACTGACTTGGGTTAGACCCCTGGGACCCCATATAGTCTTCAAAACACTGCCAGAATGATGTTTGAGTGTAGAGCCAAGAGCAACCACAGAACACTACCTAGTGTGCCTCTAAGACCTCTTTGCCAATTATTACAAAAATATCTTGAGTTAGGACAAGAGGAAAATGGGAAAGAAGTAACAGCATCCCCCACCCCCAAAAAGCAAACATCAAAAAGGTATATTTAATCACAGTATGACATTTCTTTTATATTAGTGACATTTTTATAAAAAGAGATTTGATGAAAATTGAGACACAAATGTTTTTTTAAGAATTCATTTTAAGCTATAATGTCAAGACTTGAACAGATGCAAAATATAAGAGACATAAATAGCATGCAAACACTGATAAAAAAGATGGTTATATTAATATCAATGCCTATATTAGCATTGATGTAGATGTGAAAACAAACATATTTTTTAGGATAAAAAGACACTAGGCAAGAAGGATAAGTTCAATAAGAGGATATAACTTTGATAAGTGTTTGTGTCCCTGATAGCAGAGTATTGAGGTATGAAGTAAACAAATGAAAAGAGTTACAGGCAAGTCCATAATTACAGTGAGTGAGGTCAGTGTCTCTTTTCTTGGTAAGTGATTGGACAAATAGCAAATCAGCAAGTATATAAATCATATGAACAGCACTACCAAGCACCTTGGTCTCAATGTGATGGAAATAATTTCTGTCAATAGCACAAAACATATTATCTTAAAAGCCAAGAGCCAGAATCTATCATGGGATATTTTAAAGGAATGTTGACCTACAAAATTTTACCTCTGATAAAATTAATTAAAATCCAGTTACATTATTAAAACAATATGAATATAAATTGAAATTTTGATTATGATATTAAGATAGAATAATAATAGAACTATATTCAAAAATACCCAGCTATGTGAACAATGATTAATTTACTTATTAATAAATTTTCATAAAAGAGTTTGCTTAGATTTTCCTCAGTATAGATTCTGGTCTGATATCAAGGTCTCTAATTCATTTTGATTTAATTGTTAGGCATGGTGTTAGAAAGTTAGTGAGTTGGCTGTTTTGTTTTGTTTTGTTTTTGGTATGTAATCAACCAATTTTCACCACACTATTTGTTAAAGAGATTTTCTTTGCTCCAGTTCTTACTTTATTGCCTCTTTGTCAATAGACCTACACTTCTGTACTTGGAATTTCAGTTCTATCATATTGGCCCGAGAATCTGTCTTTATTCCAGCACCACATTGTTTGGATTATTACAGATTTAGACTTGGGCAGAAGAATCCTCACATCTTCCTTTTCCCTGAGGGTTACTTTGACTAGTCTAGAGGTTGTATTGTTCTATATAAATTTCAACAGTCCTTAATCTATGTCTTTAAAAAATATCATAGGAACTTTTACTGGGACTGCATTGAATCTGTTTAATGGTTTGAGTGAGATTGCCATTCTGACTGTCTTGATTCCTCTAATCCTATTTTAATCCCATAACTCCTCCACTTCAGTCCCCAGACCAAGTACCATCTTTAAACCTTTCTTAATACATTCTTACAGACTGATCTGCAATAAAACCTTTATTGTTTCTAAAAAGCCTTTGCCATTGTTCTGGCTTATATGCCTGCTAGATAGCAAGCCTTTTCTCAGAAACACCAACTCTTTTCTGTGCTTCAAGGATTCCCCAAGACACTAGGATTCCCAAAAAATAGGACACAGATAGGTAACACATTTTTTCCTCTCTGCATTTCAGGGGAAAATGGAATTTCATAGGCATTTGACCTCCCATTCGAGAAGCCTAACAGGGCCTTGCTGCTTTACTCCTCAGCCTTTCCACCTGAACTGTGGACCATGTCTCAAGTCAAGCATTTGTTTTACATTTGATTTAAGAGATCCAGCTAATGCACAATATTTGCCATTCTTAACAATGGTGGAAGAAGTGTTCATTCTGGAGGAGGGTGGTTACTGAAAGGTGATAAATTGATAATATACATAATACCCTAGCAGAAACAGTACTGTAAACCAGACTACCTAATGTAAAAAAAAAGTGCCTGCTACAGAGGCAGGAACATGGTTGTGGGAGAAACTAGAGACATTGGTGGTAAAATTGGTATTAGAACATTGTATACTTGGAATAATTATTATGGAAAATGTTTATAAACCATGGTATTTTAATAAAAATAAATAAAACATACTTTATATTTTAAAGAAGTCAGAATATAAAAATAAAATGTTAAACATATCTTATTGACATTTTATCAATGGTTCCATATGGAAATTGAAGAAAACAAGGGGAAAATACTTCCTTTCTCAATTACTGTTCTCAAACTACAGAGTGTTGTCTAATTATGGATAACTTTCTGCATGCACTTGAGATTTCAAAGAACTCCCTGAAATTTCTAGCACTCAAGTGCTAGAATTACGATTAGGGGCACCTAATGCAGCCACTCAGAGTGCACTGATCACTTATAGGTTGCTGACCCAGGCTTAATGCCTTTCCCTAAATAATGCCATATGTAGCCTGAACACAATTTGTAGTGCCTTGGGGCCAGAGAGATAGCACAGCAATAGGGCATTTTCCTTGCACGCAGCTGATCCAGGACGGACAGTGGTTCAAATCCCGGCATCTCATATGGTCCTTTGAGCCTTCCTGGAGTGATTTTTGAGTGTAGAACCAGGAGGAACCCCTGAGAGCCAACGGGTGTGACCAAAAAACCCAAATCAAACCAAACAAAAACAAAAAAAACACCAAAAAATAAAAAACAAAATTTGTAGTGTCTTGAGGCTAAGTGTATGTAGATGATCTACCTATGTTTGGTGTGTCTTGAATTCTGGGCTTCTCCCAGAATCCTCTCATCTTCCTAGTCTTCCAGTTACAGTCAGTCTCTAAATGCAGCCATCTGTCATTCTCAGTAAGTGACTGGCTTTTTTCATCTAAATATTTTAACAATACATTTAATCAAAGTTGCTGTAGATATACTCAACTGGAATCAGACAGATTTTCACCAATAAGTTTGTGTTTATGTTAAATTGAAAAAGTTGCCCCTAAGTGGTTTTCAAATATTTTATGGGGTCAATGAGTATTGTGAAGAGACCACTATGTTACTAAATCCAGAACATAATTCGGTCTGTACATAGAGTAAATACATATAGTCAGTACATACAGATAGTACATAAAGAGTTCCTTCTCTATATATTTGTAAGAATACACCATCTTGCACATGTGATTATGTTTAAAAATTCTGAACAAACATTAATCACTGCATTCACTATGAGCTGTTTCAATGATATTGGGAATAAGAGAAATCATTAAGCAATCTGGTTATTCTAGAGCATTTCACATGTTTTTATTCCACTGTTTAAATCACTAAATATATCTTGTGAAATAGAATGTGGTTTTATGAATAACAAAAGTAAAATAATCAGTATGGAACATTTATTTTGTTTCAGAGAACATAGCAATTTTTCATATCAGCAAATATATTCGTGATCCTAACATAAATCACTAGTAAAAATAACTCAAGTACAATACCTCTTCAAGATTCCAGATAGGAAATTAAAATCATAGACTGGTCAAAGAAATTTGTCCAAGGTCACACAGAAATCTGAACAACCCTCCAAATATGTTAGATCAATATCTTTAGTTAGTCATTAAAAAGGTTATAGGTGGACCTTCCAGCCTTCCAACTCTGGGAGGATCTCTTCTTGGGAGCCAGGTGGTTCTTCCAGCATGGGGTTTGGCAGCCCTCCGCCATGCCAAAGGTCTCTTTAACCAGGCCTAGGAAGGGGTGGGGGACATGGGTCACCCCAGCACCCCTCTGCCTCCTTCCTCTGGAACTCCATGCCTGGGCAAGCCAGCTAGGTGGGAATAGCATCACAATAGGTTCTGGCTTCAGGAATTACCAGGGAAGTTTCCTTATTAAACCTGTTCAGTGTGAACCCCCGCTTGAACAAATTGACAAATATTTGGATATCATTGTGTTTCATCT
>PVKC010018518.1:0-19608 GCA_004027635.1 Crocidura indochinensis
TTTGGATATTTATGGCTTTTTGAATTTCCTTTATGGTTTTGGGTCACACTAGGTGACTACTAAGAATATGCCTGTCTATGGAATCAGAAATGATTCCGTGCTTTGGGAACCAACTGGGATGCTGGGGGCATGAGTGCACACTCTGGCCCTGACTAGCACTTGTCAGGAAGTTGCCTCACTTTTTGCCACTAGAGTATTCAAGTAACCACTATTTTCGTGTGCAAAAGCAGACCTCCAACCCATGAAAAACTTCCAGAAAGTCGGGAGTTCTATTATATGCTGGTATATGGCATGCTGAGACTTGTTCCAGATGCAGGGATGAGTGATCCGACCACTCTTACCTTTAACAAGTAACTTCCTTCTTAGACTTTTCAGAAGGTTTCATGTTTTGAAGTGTCATCTTATATACCAGAAAATACGGTAATTCAGGAGTCCAGTATAGTAGATAGAATCTGCATATTTGGAATTTGAGAATAGAGAATTCTCAGAATTTATAATTTGGAGTTTTAGAATATAGTTGTAGAAAACTAGAATTTCGAATTTTAGAGCACTAAATTTTCGAATTTTAGAATATCGAATTTAGACGTTTCGAATTTAGAACTTAGAATTGTACAGCCTAGAATTTATAATTTTAGAAGTTAGAACAGAGAATTATAGAATATAGCATTGTAAATTTTAGAATTTGGAATCTACAATAGTAGAATGTAGAATTTAGAATATTTGCATTTGGAATTTAGAATTCTGAATATAGAATGTAGAATTTTAGAATAACATTTATAGACTTTTCAAATTCAGAATATAGAATTTTACTATATTTATTTAGAATATATATTTTAGAATTTTAGAATATGAAATTTAGAATTTTAGATTTTCGAATTCCGAATATGGAATGTAGAATTTAAAATTTAGCATATTAGAATATCGATATTAGTCATTTAGGAATAAGATTTCTGAGTGTAGAATGTAGACTTTCGGCATTAGAATTCTAATATACCATTTAGCATTGTAGAAGTGAGAACTTAGATTTCTGAAGATAGATTTACAAATTTAGAATTTAGAATCTGAATATAGATATTAGAATTTAGAATTTATACGTTAGGATTAAGAATATAGAATTTAGAATTCTGAATAAGAATTTTGAATTTTAGAATTTAGAATTCTGATATAGAATGTAGAATTTTCTAATTAAGAATTTAGAATTCTGAACATAATTTTTGGTATTTTAGAATTTAGAATGTAGAATATATAATTCTGAATATAAAATTTAGAGTTTTAGAATTTTTCTTTATAATTCTGAATATAAAATTCAGAATTTTCACATATAGAATTCAAAATTCTGAATGTAAATTAGAATTTAGATTTCAGAATACGGAAGTTAGTATTTTAGAATATATAATTAGAATTCTCAATATCAACTTTATTATTCTTGAATTTAGAATATAGAATCTTAGAATATGGAATGTAGAATTACAAGTATACATTTCAAATTTAGAATGATCAAATTTTAGAATCGAATATTGAATGTGGAAAATGGAATTTAGAATCGTAGCAAGTAGAATGTGTCAGTAAGCATTTTAGAGTTCAGGATTTTAGAGTTTTAGACTAAAATATAGAGATTATCAATTGAGAATTAGATTTGGATATTTATGGCTTTTTGAATCATTTATGTTTTTGGTTCACACTAGGTGACTACTAAGGATATGCCTTTCTATAGAATCAGAAATGATTCCGTGTTTTGGGAACCAACTGGGATGCTTGGGGCATGAAGGCACACTCTGCCCCTGACTAGCACTTGTCAGGCGGTTGCCTCACTTTTTGCCACTAGAGTATTCAAGTAACCCTTATATTTGGGTGGAAATGACAGAGCCTGCAACTCATGAGAAACTTCCAGAAAGTCGGGAATTATATTATATGCTTGTAAATGGCATGCTGAGACTTGTTCCAGATGCAGGGATGAGAGGTCCGACCCCTCTTACTTTTAAGAACTAGCTTCCTTCTTAGACTTTTCAGAAGGTTTTATGTGTTGAAGTGTCATCTTATATACCAGAAAAAAACGGTAATTACGAATTCAGAATCGTAGGTAGAATCTGCATATTTGGATTTTGAGAATGGAGAATTCTCAGAATTTAGAATTTTGAGTGTGAGAAAAGAGTTGTAGAATACTAGAATTTCGAATTTTAGAACACTAGATTTTCGAATTTTAGAATATCGAATTTAGACGTTTCGAATTTAGAACTTAGAATTTTACAACCTAGAATTTATAATTTTAGAATTTAGAACATAGAATTGTAGAATATAGCATTGTGAATTTTAGAATTTAGAATACAATAGTAGAATGTAGAATTTATAATTTTGGCATTTGGAATTTTGAATTCTGAATATAGAATGTAGAATTTTAGAATATCGTTAATAGACTTTTCAAATTGAGAATTTTACTATATATATTTAGAATTTCAGAATATATAATTTAGAATTTTAGAATATGGAATTCAGAATTTTAGATTTTGAATTCTGAATAAAATGTAGAATTTTAGAATTTTGAATTTAGAATATTAGGAATTAGATTTCTGAATGTAGAATTAGACTTTCGGTATTAGAATACTAATATACCATTTAGCACTGTAGAATTGAAAACTTAGATTTCGGAAGATAGAATTTACAAACTTAGAAATTTGAATTCTGAGTATAGATATTTGAATTTAGAACTTATAAGTTTGAATTTAGAATATAGAATTTAGAATTCTGAATAAGAATTTTGAATTTTAGAATTTAGAATTCTGATATAGAATGTAGAATTTTCGAATTAAGAATTTAGAATTCTAAACATAGATTTTGGAATTTTAGAATTTAGAATATAGAATTTAGAATTTTAGAATGTAGTATCTATAATTTTGAATATAAAATTTAGAATTTTCGCATGTAGAATTCAGAATTCTGAATGTAAAATTTGGAATTTAGATTTCAGTATACAGAATTTAGTATTTTAGAATATAGGAGTTAGAATTCTCAATATCAACTTTATTATTCTTGAATTTAGAATATAGAATATTAGAATATGGAATATAGAATTACGAGTTTACATTCAAATTTAGAATGATCACGTTTTAGAATTGAATTTAGAATGTGGAAAATAGAATTTAGAATCTCAGCAAATAGCATAAGGTAGTAAGCATTTTAGATTTCAGGAGTTTAGAGTCTTAGACTAAAATGAAGAGAGTTATCAATTGAGAAATAGATTTGGATATTTATGGCTTTTTGAATGTCCTTCATGTTTTTTGGTCAGACTAGGTGACAACTAATGATATTCCTGTCTATGGAATCAGAAATGATTCCGTGCTTTGGGAACCAACTGGGATGCTGGGGGCTTGAGGACACACTCTGTCCCTGATTAGCACTTGTCAGGCAGTTGCCTCATTTTTTGCCACTAGAGTTCGGTGGAAAAGACGGACCCTCCGACCCATGAAAAGCTTCTGAAAGTTGGGAGTTCTATTATATGCTAGTAAATGGCATGCTGAAACTTGTTCCCGATGCAGGGATGAGTGATCCGACACATCTTACCTTTTAGAAGTAACTTCCTTCTTAGACTTTTCGGAAGGTTTCATGGGTTGAAGTGTCATCTTATATACCAGAAATTACGGTAATTTCGAAGTTAAGAATTGTAGGTAGAATCTTCATATTTGGAATTTGATAATGGAGAATTCTTAGAATTTGGAATTTTCAGTTTTAGAATATAGTTGTAGAATACTAGAATTTCGAATTTTCGAACACTAAATTTTCAAATTTTAGAATATCGAATTTAGACATTTCGAATTTAGAACTTAGAATTTTACAACAAAGAATTTATAATTTTAGAATTTAGAACATAGAATTGTAGAATATAGCATTGTGAATTTTAGAATTTAGAATCTACAATAGTAGAAAGTAGAAGTTAGAATTTTGGCATTTGGTATTTAGAATTCTGAATATAGAATGAAGAATTTTAGAATTTTGTTTATAAACATTTCAAATTTAGAACTTAGAATTTTACTATATGCATTTAGAATTTTAGAATATATACTTTAGAATTATAGAATATGGAATTTAGAATTTTAGATTTCAGAATTCTGAATATGTTATGTAGAATTTTAGAATTTAGAATTTAGAATATTATAATATCGAAATTAGTCATTTAGGAATTAGGTTTCTGAATGCAGAATGTAGACTTTCGATATTAGAATTCTAATATACCATTTAGCACTGTTGAATTGAGAACTTAGATTTCTGAAGACAGAATTTACAAATTTAGAATTTAGAATCTGAATATAGATATTAGAATTTAGAATTTTGGATATAGAATTTAGAATTCTGAATAAGAATTTTGAATTTTAGTATTTAGAATTCTGATATAGGTGTAGTATTTTCAAAATAAAAATTTAGAATTCTGAACATTGATTTTGGAATTTTAGTATTTAGAATATAGTATTTAGAATTTTAGAATGTAGAACCTGTAATTCTGAATATAAAATTTTGAGTTTTAGAATTTCGTCCTTATAAGTCTGAATATAAAATTTAGAATTTTCGTACATAGAATTCAGAATTCTGAAAGTAAAATTTAGAATTTAGATTTCAGAATAAAGAAGTTAGTATTTTAGAATATAGAAGTTAGACTTCTTTATATCAACTTTAGGATTCTTGAATTTATAATATAGAATCTTAGAATATAGAATGTAGAATTATGAGTTTGCATTTCAAATTTAGAATGATCAAGTTTTAGAATCAAATTTAGAAAGTGGAAAATAGAATTTAGAATCTTAGCAAATATCTTGTGTTAGTAAGCATTTTGGAGTTCAGGATTTTAGAGTTTGAGACTAAAATGTAGAGAATTATCAATTGAGATTTAGATTTGATATTTATGGCTTTTGAATTCCTTTATGGTTTTGGGTCACACTAGGTGACTACTACGGATATGCCTGTCTATGGAATCAGAAATGATTCCCTGCTTTGGGAACCAACTGGGATGCTGGGGGCATGAGGGCACACACTGTCCCTGACTAGCACTTGTCAGGTGGTTGCCTCACTTTTTGCCACTACAGTATTCAAGTAACCCCTATTTTCAAGTGGAAAAAAAGGACCCTCCAACCCATGCAAAACTTCCTGAAAGACGGGAGTTCTATTATATGCTGGTAAATGGCATGCTGAAACTTGTTCCCGATGCAGGGATGAGTGATCCGACACATCTTACCTTTTAGAAGTAACTTCCTTCTTAGACTTTTCGGAAGGTTTCATGGGTTGAAGTGCCATCTTATATACCAGAAAATACGGTAATTACGAATTTCAGAATAGTAGGTAGAATCTGCATATTTGGAATTTGAGAATGGAGAATTCTCAGAATTTAGAATTTTGAGTTGTAGAATATAGTTGTAGAATACTAGAATTTCGAAATTTAGAACATTAGATTTTCGAATTTTAGAATATCGAATTTAGACGTTTCGAATTTAGAACTTAGAATTTTACAGCCTAGAATTTATAATTTTAGAAGTTAGAACATAGAATTGTAGAATATAGCATTGTGAATTTTAGAATTTAGAATCTACAATAGTAGAATGTAGAAATTAGAATTTTAGCATTTGGAAATTAGAATTCTGAATATAGAATGTAGAATTTTAGAATATCGTATACAGACTTTTCAAATTTAGAACTTGGCATTTTACTATATAGTATTTAGTATTTTAGAACATAGAATTTAGAATTTTAGAATATGGAATTTCGAATTTTAGACTTGAATTCTTACTATGGAACATAGAATTTTAGAATTTAGAATATAAAATATTAGAATATCGAAATTAGTCATTTAGGAATTTGAATTCTGAGTGTAGAATTTAGAATTTCGGTTTTTGAATTCTAATTTACCATTTAGAAGTGTAGACTTTAGAACTTAGTTTTCTGAAGATAGAATTTACAATTTTAGAATTTGATTTTAGATTTCTGAATATAGATATTAGAATTCAGAATTTATAAGTTAGAATTTATAATATAGTATTTAGAATTCTGAATAAGAATTTTGAATTTCAGAATTTAGATTTCTAAATCTAGAATGCAGAATTTTCGAATTAAGAATTTAGAATTCTTAACATAGGTTTTAGAATTTAGCTTAGAGTATTTAGAATTTTAGAATATAGAATATACAATTCTGAATATACAATTTAGTTTTAGAATTTTGTCTTATGAATTCTGAATATAAAATTTAGAATTTTTGTATATAAAATTCAGAATTCTGAATGTAAAACTTAGAATTTAGATTTTAGAATACAGGATTTAGTATTTTAGAATATAGATTTCATAGCCCAGGTTTATTCACTGCAACTCATCTGGTGTGGGCCTTAAAACATATAGGAAATTCAAAAACCCATAAATAATCAAAACACCAAATTGATAACTCTCTGCATTTTCTTCTAAAACACTAAAATGCGGAACTCAAAAATGCTTAAATCTACGTTCTAAATTCTAAGATTCTAAATTCTAAAATCTGAATTCGATTCTAAAATTTGGTCATTCAAAATTTATATTCTGAACACTAAAATTCTAAAATCTATAATCAACAATGCTAAATTCTAAAAACTAAATGCTATATTGTAAAATTCTAAATTCTATAGTCTGAATTCTAAATTCTAAAAATATATATTCTATATTCTAATATTATTGATTTATATGCTAAAATTCTAAATTCTATGTTCTAATCCTTTAAAATATATTGTCTAAAATTCTACATTCCATATTCTAAAATTCTAAATTTTAGAATTCTACATTCTAAAATCTAAATTCTAAATTCTAGCATTCTAAATGCTATATTCCAATATTCTAAATTCAAAATTCGTAGAATTCCGAATTCTAACATTCCAAATATCCAAAATTCTAGGTTTTTGTTTTTTGTCCCCAGATTCACAAAACAGACCCGGCAAGGGTCTGGATTGAGGTGTATATGGGGTGCATTTACTGTACCTCCTCATTCTATACAGTCAGTGTGAAGAACACAGCCTGTGATAAGAATGGGAGGCCTTATTTTTTCTTTTCTTTTTTTGATTTTTTCTTTAACTTCTTTTTTAAACACCCCCTTCACTAATGCAACTTTCCCGCAACCAGTGTCCCAAAACTCCCTCCCTCCCAACCCACCCCCACCTGTACTCCATACAGGATTTTCAGTTCCCTTATTCTGAGGATTGCTACAAAAATGACTTATATTTTCCTTAAAACCCATAGATGAGTGAGACTATTCTGCATCTATCTCCCTCTGACTTATTTCACTCAGCATAATAGATTTCATGACTTCATCTCTCCTGACAGCTGCATAATATTCCGTTGTATATATGTACCACAGTTTCTTTAGCCACTCGTCTGTTGAAGGGCATCTTGGTTGTTTCCAGAGCCTGGCTATTATGAATAGTGCTGCAATAAATATAGGTGTGAGGAAGGGGTTTTTGTATTGTATTCTTGTGTTCTTAGGATATATCCCTAGAACTGGAATAGCTGGGTCGAATGGGAGCTCAATTTCCAGATTTTGGAGGAATCTCCATATTGCTTTTCATAGTGGTTGGACTAGACGGCATTCCCACCAGCAGTGGATAAGAGTTCCTTTCTCTCCAAATCCCCGCCAGCAATGATCATTCTCATTCTTTGTGATGTGCGCCAATCTCTGTGGTGTGAAGTGGTATCTCATCGTTGTTTTGATTTGCATCTCCCTCATGATTAATGATGAGGAGCATTTTTTCATGTGCCTTTTAGCCATTTGTATTTCTTTTTTATCAAAGTGTCTGTTCATTTCTTTCCCCCATTTTTTGATGGGATTAGATGTTTTTTTCTTGTATAGTTCTGTCAGTGCCCTGTATATTTTGGATATTAATCCCTTATCTGATGGGTGTTGAGTGAATAGTTTCATCCCACTTGTTTGGAAAGAGTAGTTTCCTCCTTGAAGATGCCCTTTGTCTCGATGTCATGGATTGTTTTACCAAAATGTTGTTCTATATACCTTATGGTATCAGGTCTGATATCGAGGTATTTAATCCATTTGGATTTCACCTTCATACATGATGTTAACTGGGGGTCTATTTTCGCTTTTTTGCAAGTGGCTAAGCAGTTCTGCCAGCACCACTTGTTGAAGAGGCTTTCCCTATTCCACTTAGGATTTCTTGTTCCTTTCTCAAAAATTAGGTACTTGTATGTCTGGGGGACAATATCTGAGAATTCAAGCCTATTCCACTGATCTGAAGGTCTGTCTTTATTCCAATACCATGCTGTTCTGATAACTATTGCTTTGTAGTAGATTTTAAAGTTGAGGAAAGTAATGCCTCCCATTTTCCTTTTCCCTAGGAGTGCTTTAGCTATTCTAGGATGTTTATTGTTCCAGATGAACTTCATCAGTGTTTGATCCACTTCTTTGAAGAATGTCATGGGTATCTTTATAGGGATCGCATTAAATCTGTATAATGCTTTGGGAAGTATTGCCATTTTAATGATGTTAATCCTGCCAATCCATGAGCAGGGTATATGTTTCCATTTCCGTGTATCCTCCCTTATTTCCTGGAGCAGGGCTTTATAATTTTCTTTGTATAGTTCCTTTGTATGTTTGGTCAAGTTGACTCCAAGATATTTGATTTTGTGTGGTGCTATTGTGAATGGGATTGCCTTCTTATCTTCCTTCTCTTCCCTATCATTGTTAGTGTATAAAGAGGCCATTGATTTCTGTTTGTTGATTTTATAGCCTGCCACCTTGCTATATGAATCTATTATTTCTAGAAGCTTTTTGGTAGACTCTTTAGTGTTTTCTAGGTAGAGTATCATGTCGTCTGCAAACAATGAGAGCTTAACTTCTTCCTTTCCTATCTGGATTCCCTTGATAACCTTTAGTTGCCTGATCACTATAGCAAGAACTTCCAGTACTATGTTGAAGAGGAGAGGTGAGAGTGGACAGCCTTGCCCTGTACCAGAATTTAAAGGAAAGGCTTTTAGTTTTTCTCCATTAAGGATAATATTTGCCATTGGCTTGTGGTAAATGGCTTCAACTAGATTGAGAAAGGTTCCTTCTATTCCCATCTTGCTGAGAGTTTTGATCAAGAATGGGTGCCGGACCTTATCAAATGCTTTCTCTGCATCTATTGATATGATCATGTTATTTTTCTTTTTCTTCTTGTTGATGTTGTGTATGATGTTGATAGATTCACGGATGTTAAACCAACCCTGCATTCCTGGAATGAAGCCTACTTGATTGTAGTGTATGATCTTCTTGACGACGCATTGGATCCTATTTGCCAGGATTTTGTTGAAAATCTTAGCATCAGCATTCATCAGGGATATTGGTCTGTAATTTTCTTTTTTGACAGCATCTCTATCCGGTTTTGGTATCAAGATGATGTTAGCTTCATAAAAGCTGTTTGGGAGTATTCTCGTTTTTTCAATTTCATGAAACAACCTGGTTAGGATTGATAGTAGCTACTCTTGAATGATTTGAAAAAATTCATTTGGAAATCCATCTGGGCCTGGGCTTTTCTTTTTGGGCAGATATTTGATTACAGTTTCAATTTCCTCAGTGGTGATGGGGGCGTTTAGATAATCTACATCCTCCTTATTTAGATGTGGAAGGTTGTATGAGACCAAGAATTTTTCCATTTCTTCCAGGTTCTCATATTTAGTAGCATAAAATTTCTCGAAGTAGTTTCTGATTACCCTTTGGATCTCTGCAGTATCTGTCGTGATCTCCCCCTTTTCATTTCTAATACTTGTTATCAGGTTTCTCGCTCTCTTTTTCTTTGTGAGTTTTGCCAGTGACCTATCAATCTTGTTTATTTTTTCAAAGAACCAACTTCTGCTTTCGTTAATCTTTCGGATTGATTTCCGGTTTTCCACTTCATTGAGTTCTGCTTTCAGCTTTGTAATTTCCTTCTGTCTCCCTATTTTTGGATCCTTTTGTTGGTCATTTTCTAACTTTTTGAGCTGTGTCATTAGGTTATTCAGGTAAGCCTCCTCTTCCTTCCTGATGTGTGTTTGTAGAGCTATAAATTTTCCTCTCAGGACCACTTTTGCTGTGTCCCATAGATTCTGGGTAGTGGTGTCTTCATTATCATTTGTTTCCAGGAAAGTTTTGATTTCATTTTTGATTTGATCTCGAACCCACTGGCTGTTCAGTAGCATGGTGTTTAATTTCCATCTGATAATGTTTTTCTTCTGTGTGGCTTTGTAGTTCACATCTAATTTCAGAGTCTTGTGGTCGGCAAAGGTAGCTTGCAAGATTTCTATCCCCTTGATTTTATGGAGGTATGTTTTATGTGTCAGCATATAGTCTATCCTGGAGAATGGTCCATGTACATTGGAGAAGAATGTGTATCCAGGTTTTTTGTATGAAGTGTCCTATAAACATCTACTAGTCCTCTTTCTTCCATTTCTCCTTTCAGGACCAGTATTTTTTTTTTGTTGGGTTTCATTCTGGTTGACCTATCGAGTGTTGATAGGGCCGTGTTAAAGTCTCCCATAATTATTGTGTTATCATAGATTTCTTCTTTCAAATTTGTCAGTAACTGTATTAGATAATTTGCTGGTCTCTCATTGGGTACATATATGTTTAATAGTCTGATTTCTTCCTGTTGCACATATCCCTTAATTAGAACATAATGACCATCTTTGTCCCTTACCACATTTCTGAGTATAAAGTTGATGTCATCAGATATTAATATGGCCACCCCAGCTTTTTTGAAGGTATTATTCGCTTCTATGACCTTCCTCCAGCCCTTGATCCTGAGTCTATGTTTACTCTGTCTATTTAAATGGGTTTCCTGCAGGCAGCAGAAGGTTGGTTTCAACTTTTTGACCCACTTTGCCACTCTATGTCTTTTAATTCGTGAATTAAGCCCATTAAGATTGAGGGAGATGACTGTTATAGGGTTTGATGTCATCTTTGTAAATAAATTTCCTGTATTTCTTGGTCTCTCTTGTCTTAGAGTAGACCTGTCATTTTTTTCTTTAAGCCTGGCTTATCTTCTGTGAAGTTTTTAAGCTGTTGTTTATCCATGAAGCTATGTATACTTCCTTCAAACCTGAACTTCAGCCAGGCTGGGTACAATATTCTCGGTGAGGCATTCATTTCTTTCAGTCTTGTCACAATATCCCCCACTGTCTTCTGGCCTTGAGAGTTTCTTGTGACATGTCTGCTGTAAGTCCCAGGTATGCTCCTTTGAATATAATTACCCTTTTTGATATTGCTGCATTCAGTATTCTATCTCTATCTGTAGGATTTGTCATTGTAACTATGATGTGTCTAGGGTTGTTCTTCTTTGGGTCTCTTTTGGCTGGTACTCTTCGGGCATGCAGAATTTGATTGCATGTATTCATTTACTCTGGTATTGTCTCTTTGATGATGTCTTTGACAGTTGATTCTTCCTGGTGATCTTCTACTTGGGTCTCTGGGACTCCAATGATTCTTATGTTGTTTCTTTTGGATTTATCAAAGACTTCAATTTTCATCTGTTCACATTCCTTGAGTACTTTTTCCATTGCCTGATCATTTGTCATAAGTTTCTTTTCCTATTTCTTCTGCTGTGTTGTGTTTTTGTGCATCAAATCTTCCAGTACTCCGATTCTCTCTTCAGTTTCTGATACCCTGGTGTCGAGGGCATCCACTGAGGTTTTTAGTTGAGCTGCCATGTTTTTCAGGCCTGCTATTTCAGTTTGGAGTTTTTTGAGTTCTTTCTTTGTGTTCTGTTCTGATCCATCTATGCTTTCTTGGAGTTTTACAAGCATATTCCATATTTGTATTTTAAGTTCCATATCTGAGAGGTTAAACAGAGGGTTGTGATTTTTAAGGTCATCCAAACCATCATCCTCATTCTCGGTGCATAGTGTTTGCCTACGAGCTTTCCGCGTTGTCACGCCAGTAGTGTGGTTTTTCCTACGTATTGTGATGGGGTTTATTGGATAGAAAGAGTGCGCGGCCGCGAAGCTTCACTTCATGGGCGCCCTCTTCTGGGGCTCCAAGCATTCAGAAAAGACAGCAGCACAGAAAAAGAGTCCCCTCAGACCACAGTTCCCCCAGTAGAGTGCAGTAGGGCGGAGTCTCCCGTAGGAGGAGCAACAAGCTCTCCAATTGGGAATCTCCTCAGCCAGTCAGTTCTTACTCACTCATTAGTCATCTGGCAGCCCCAGCTTGCAGCGACCTCTGGATTCACTTCCCAGGGCTCTGATCTTTGGGGAGAACTCCAAGCATTCAGAAAAGACAGCAGCACAGAAAAAGAGTCCCCTCAGTCCACAGTTCCCCCAGTAGAGCTCAGTAGGGCTGAGTCTCCCCTAGTTACTTTCTAAAATTCTAAATACTTGTGCCAGTATGCTGGCGCAATAGTAGGCAACTGCCTGACCAGTGCTGGACAAGTGCAGACTTGTGTCTTGCCCTGGGCATCCAATTTGGTTCCCAAAACACAGAACAATTTCTGATTACATAGTCAATTGTATCCACTGTACATGTGATGATGTGGTCCTAAAAGCATACAGGAAACTCAAAAACCCATAAATAGTCAAATAAAGTTCCAAATTGATAAATCTCTGCATTTTATTCTAAAACACAAAAATGCTGAATTCAAAAATGCTTAAACGTATGTTCTAAATTCTAAGATTCTAAATTCTAAAATCTGAATTCGATTATATAATTAAATCATTCAAAATTTGTATTCTAAACTCTAAAATTCTAAAATCTATATTCTGCAATGCTAAATTCTAAAAACTAAATGCTATATTCTAAAATTCTAAATTCTATATTCGGAATTCTAAATTCTAAAATCTCAGCTCTATATTCAAAAATTCTAATTCTATAATCAGAATTCTAAATTCTAAATTCTAAAATTTTAAATTCTAAATTCTAATATTCTAAATAAAATGCTAAATTTCAAATTCTGTATTCGAAATTTTTTAATTCTAAACTCTAAAATACTACATTCTACATTATAAAATTCTATATTTTAGAATCTTACATTCTAAAATCTTAATTCTAAAATTCTAAGTGCTATATTCTAAAATTCTAAATTCTAAGTTCCTAGAATTCAGAATTTTAACATTCCAAATATCCAAAATTCTACGTACAGTTCTAAAAATGTAAAAACTTGTGTCTGTGTGCTGGCGCAAGTGTAGGCAACTTTCTGGCAAGTGCTAGGCAAGTACAGACTGTGGGTCATGCCCTGGGCATCCCATTTGATTCCCAAAACAGAGAACAATTCCTGATTTCTTAGACAGGCTTATACACTGCACCTCATCTGGTGTCGGCCTTAAACCATATAGGAAACTCAAAAACCCATAAATAATCAAATAAAACTCCAAATTGTTAAATGTCTGCATTTTATTCAAAAACACTAAAATACTGAACTCAAAAATTCTTAAATCTACGTTCTAAATTCTAAGATTCTAAATTCTAAAATTTGAATTTGATTATGAAATTTGATCATCGAAAATTTGTATTCTAAACTCTAAAATTCTAAAATCTATATTATACAATGCTAAATTCTAAAAACTAAATGCTATATTCTAAAATTCTAAATTCTATAGTCGGAATTCTTAATTCTAAATTCTAAAATTGTATATTCTATATTCTAATATTCTTAATTTATATGCTAAAATTATAATTCTATGTTCTAATCTTCTAAATTATAAAGTCTAAAATTCTACATTCTATGTTCTAAAATTCTAAATTTTAGAATTCTACATTCTAAAATCTAAATTCTAAAATTCTAAATGCTATATTCCAAAATTCTAAATTCAAAATTCAAAAATTCTAAATTCTAAATTTGTAGAAACCCGAATTCTAACATTCCAAATATCCAAAATTCTAGCTACTATCTAAAATTCTAAATACTTGTGCCAGTGTACTGGTGCAATAGCAGGCAACTGCCTGGCGAGTGATAGGCAAGCATGGACAGTGGGTCATGCCCTGGGCATCCAATTTGGTTCCCAATACACAGACCGATTTCTGATTCCATAACCAATTGTATCCACTATTCTATGATGATGTGAACCTAAAAGTATACAAGAAACTTAAAAGACCCATATTATCAAATAAAGTTCCAAATTGATAAATCTCTACATTATATTCTAAAACACTAAAATGACGAATTCTAAAATGCTTAAATCTGCGCATAAATTCTATGATTCTAAATTCTAAATCAAAACTCTAAATTCGATTACAAAAGTTGATCATTCAAAATTTGTATTCTAAACTCCAAAATTCTAAATTCTATATTCTAAAATTCTATACTCTAAAATCTAAGTTCTATATTCCAAAATTCTAATTCTGTATTTAGAATTCTAAATTCTACGATTATAAATTCTATATTCTAATATTCTAAATTAAATGCTAAAATTCTAAATTCTGTATTGGAAACTTCTTAATTCTAAACTCTTAAATACTACATTCTATATTCTAAAATTCTAAGTGCTATATTACAAAATTCTATATTCTAACATTCTAACATTCTAAATTCTAAATTCCTAGAATTCCGAATTCTAACATTCCAAATATCCAAAATTCTACCTACTATTCTAAAATTCTAAATACTTGTGTCAGTGTGCTGGCACAAGTGTAGGCAACTTCCTGGCAAGTGCTAGGAAGTACAGACTGTGGGTTATGCCCTGGGCATTCCATTTGATTCCCAAAGCAGAGAACAATTTCTGATTTCATAGTCAGGTTTATCCACTGCACCTCATCTGGTGTGGGCCTTAAACCATACAGGAAACTCAAAAACTCATGAATAATCAAATAAAACTCCAAATTGATAAATCTCTGCATGCTATTTAAAACACTAAAATGCTGAAATCAAAAATGCTTAAATCTACGTTCTAAATTCTAAGATTCTAAATTCTAAAATCTGAATTCGATCATAAAATTCGATCATTCAAAATTTGTATTCTAAACTCTAAAATTCTAAAATCTATATTCTACAATGCTAAATTCTAAAAAATGAATGCTATATTCTAAAATTCTAAATTCTATAGTTTGAGTTCTAATTCTAAAATTGTATATTCTACATTCTAATATTCTTAATTTATATGCTAAAATTCTAAATTCTATGTTCTACTCTAAATTATAATGTCTAAAATACTACATTCTATGTTTTAAAATTCTAAATTTTAGAATTCTACAGTCTAAAAACTAAATTCTAAAATTCTAAATGCTATATACCAAAATTCTAAATTCAAAAATTCTAAATTCTGTATTCGTAGAAACCTGAATTCTAACTTTCCAAATATCCAAATTTTCTAGCTACTATCTAAAATTCTAAATACTTGTGCCAGTGTGCTGGCACAATAGTAGGCAACTGCATGGCCAGTGCTAGGCAAGTACAGACTTTGTGTTATGCCATAGGCATCCCATTTGGTGCCCAAAACACAGAACAATTTCTGATTCCATAGCCAATGTATTCACTGTTAGTATGATGATGTGGGCCTAAAAGCATACAGGAAACTCAAAAACCCATAAATATTCAAATAAAGTTCCAAATTGATAAATATCTACATTTTATTCTAAAACATTAAAATGATGAATTCTTTTTTTTTCTTTTTTTTTTAAAATGCTTAAATCTACGTTCTAAATTCTATTATTCTAAATTCGATTACAAAATTTGATCATTCAAATTTGATTTCTAAAATCCAAAGTTCTAAATTCTATATTCTAAAATTCTAAATTCTAAAATCTATGTTCTATATTCTAAAATTCTAATTCTATATTCAGAATTCTAAATTCTAGAATTGTAAATTCTAGATTCTAATATTCTAAATTAAATGCTAAAAATCAAAATTCTGTTTCAAAACTTCTTAATTCTAAACTCTAAAATACTACATTCTATACTCTAAAATTCTAAATATTAGAATATACATTCTAAAATCTAAATTCTAAAATTCTAAATGCCATATTCCATAGTTCTAATTTCTATATTCTAAAATTCTAAATTCTAAATTCCTAGAATTCTGAATTCTAACATTCCAAATATCCAAAATTCCACCTACAATTCTAAAATTCTAAATATTTGTGTCAGTGTCCTGAATCAAGTGTAGGCATCTGCCTGGCCAGTGCTAGGCAAGTACAGACTGTGGGTCATGCCCTGGGCATCCCATTTGGTTCCCAAAACACTGAACAAATTCTGATTCCACTGCACCTCATCTGGTGTGGGCCTTAAATCGTATAGGAAACTCAAAAACCCATAAATAATCAAATAAAACTCCAATATGATCAATCTCTGCATTTTATTCTAAAACACTAAACTGCTGAGTTCACAAATGTTTAAATCTACGTTCTAAATTCTAAGATTCTAAATTCTAAAATCTGAATTCACTTAGGAAATTTGATCATTTAAAATTTGTATTCTAAACTCTAAAATTCTAAAATCTAAATGTTATATTCTGAAATTCTAAATTCTATAGTCTGAATTCTAAATTCTAAAATTTTATATTCTACATTCTAATATTCTTAATTTTAAATGCTAAAATTCTAAATTATATGTTCTAAACTTCTAAATTATGTCTAAAATTGTACATTCTATATTCTGAAATTCTAAATTTTAGAATTCTATATTCTAAAATCTAAATTCTAAAATTCTAAATGATATATTCCAAAAATCTTAATTCTAAATTCCTAGAATTCCAAATTCCTACATTCCAAATATCCAAATTTGTACCTACTATTCTCAAATTCTAAATACTTGTCTCAGTATGCTTGCACAAGTATAGGTATCTGCTTGGCCAGTGCTAAGCAAGAACAGAACGTGGGTCAGTCTCTCGGCATCCCATTTGGTTTCCAAAACACAGAAGAATTTCTGACTCCATAGTCATGTGTATCCACTGCAAGACATCTGGTGTGAGCCTAGAACTGGAAACTCAAAAAAAAAACCCATAAATAATCAAATAATATTCCAAATTGGTTAATCTCCACATTGTATTCTAAAACACTAAAATTCTGAATTCAAAAATGCTTAATTGGACTTTCTAAATTCTATGTTTCTAAGTACTAAAAACAAATATTAATTTGATTCTAAAAATTGAACTTTCAAAATATTAATTCTGAACTCTAAAATTCTAAATTCTATGTTCCAAAATTCTAAATTCTAAAATCGAATTTCTGTATTCCAAATTCCTAAATTCTATAATCGGAATTCTAAATTCTAAAATGTTAAAGTCTATATTTTAATATACTAAATCCTAAATGCTAAAATTCTTAATTCTATATTCTACATTTCTAAATTATAAACTTTCTCATTCTACATCTATATTCAAAGATTCTAAGTTTTTTAAAATCTACATTCTAAAATCTAAAATTCTAAATTCTATATGTTAAAATGGTAAATTCTAAATTCTAAAATTCTAGATTCTAAATTCCCAGATTTCTGAATTCTACAATTCCAAATATCCAAAACTCTACCTACTATACTAAAATTAAAAATCATTGTGTCAATGAGCTGGCGCAAGTGTAGGCATCTGCTGGCCAGTGCTAGGCAAGTACAGACTGTGGCTTCATGCCCTAGGTATCCCATTTGGTTCCCAAAACACAGAACCATTTCTGATTCCATAGTCAAGTGTATCCAATACAAGCACCTGATGTGGGCCTTAAACCATATAGGACACTCAAAAACCCATAAATAAACAAAATTTCAAATGATAAATCTCTACATTTTATTCTGAAACACTACAATTCTTAAATCAAAAATGCTTAAATCTACGTTCTAAATTCTAAGATTCTAAATTCTAAAATCTAAATTCTAAACTCGATTATAGAATTTGATCATCCAAAATTCGACTTTTAAACTCTAAAATCTAAATTATATAATCTAAATTCTAAATTTTAAAATTCTACATTCTGAAATCTAAATTTAAATATTCTAAATTCTGTATTCCAAAATTCTGTATTTTAAAATTCTAAATTCTATATTCCAAAATTCTAAATTCTAAAATTCTAAGTGCTATATTCCAAAATTCTAAGTTCTAAAATTCTAAATTCTGAATTTCTTGAATTCCAAATCTAAAATTCCAAATATCCAAAATTCTTCCTATTATTCTAAATACATGTGTCAGTGTACTGATGCAAGTGTAGGCATCTGCCTATCCGGTTCTAGGCAAGTACATAATGTGGGTCATGCCCTCGGCATTCCATTTGTTTCCCAAAACACAGAACAATATCTGATTCCATAGCCTTGTTTATCCACTGCATGTCACATGGTGTGGGCCTAAAGCCACTCAAAAACCCATAAAAAATCAAATAAAATTCCAAATGTATAAATCTCTACATTTTATTCTAAAACACTGAAATTATGTATTCAAAAATACTTAACTCTACGTTATAAATTCTAAGATTCTAAATTCTAAAATCTAAAGTTTAAATTCGATTCTAAAATTTGATCATTCAAAACTTGAATTCTATACTCTAAAATCCTAAATTCTATATTCTATAATTCTAAATTCTAAATTCTACAATTTTAAATTCTATATTCTATATTAAATCCTAAAATTCCAAATTCTATATTCTATACTTCTAAATACTAGACTCTAAAATTCTACATTCTATGTTCTAAAATTCTACATTTTAAAAGTCTACATTCTAAATTCAATAATCTAAAATTCTAAATCCTATATTTTATAATTATTAATACTAAAATTCTTAATTATAAATTTCCAGAAATCCGAATTCTAAAATTCCTTATATCCAAAATTCTACCTACACTTCTAAAATTCTTAATATGTGCCTTTGTGCTGGATCAAGTGCAGCCATCTGCCTGGTCAGTGCTAGACATGGATAGACTGTAGCCCCATGTCCTGGGCATCCCAATTGGTTCCCAAAACATGGAACAATTTCTGTTTCCATAGGCTGGTGTATCCACTGAACATTACATGGTGTGGGTTAAAAACCATATAGGAAACTCAGAAATCCATAAATAATAAAACAAAAATCTAAATTGATAAAACTCTACATTATCTTCTTTTTTAATATATTTTATTTAAACATCTTGAATACATACATGATTGTGTTTGAGTTTCAGTCATGTAAATAACACCCATCAGCAGTGCAAAGTTCCCATCACCATTATCACAAAACTCCCTCCTCCCACCCAACCCTGTTCTCTAGACAGGCTCTCCATTTGACTCTTACATTCTCATTATTAGGACAGTTCAAAATGTAGTTATTTCTCTAACTGAACTCATCACTCTTTGTGGTGAGCTTCATGAGGCAAGCTGGAACTTCCAGCTCTTTTCTCTTTTGTGTCTGAAAATTATTATTGTGAGTGTCTTTCATTTTTCTTAAAACCTGTAGATGAGTGAGACCATTCTGCGTTTCTCTCTCTGACTTATTTCACTCAGCATAATAGATTCCATGTACATCCATGTATTAGGAAAATTTCATGACTTCATCTCTCCTGAAAGCTGCATAATATTCCATTGTATATATGGATCACAGTTTCTTTAGCCATTTGTCTGTTGAAGGGCATCTTGGTTGTTTCCAGAGTCTTGCTATGGTAAATCGTGCTGCATTGAATATAGGTGTAAGGAAGGTGTTCTTGTATTGTATTTCTGTGTTCCTAGGATATTTTCCTAGGTGTGGTATAGCTGTATCATATGGAGGTA